>ML664177.1:23053838-23213032 GCA_007570785.1 Antilocapra americana | reverse complement strand
TGGTACATATACACAATGGAATATTACTCAGCATTAAAAAAAAATTCATTTGAAGCAATTCTACTCAGATGGATGAAACTGGAGCCCATTATCCAGAGTGAAGTAAGCCAGAAGCAAAAACAACAATACAGTATATTAACGCATATATATGGAATTTAGAAAGACCGTAACGAGAACCCAACATACGAGACAGCAAAAGGAACGCAGATGTATAGAATAGACTCATGGACTTTGTGGATGAGGGTAAGGGTGGGATGATATGGGAGAAGGGCATTGAAGCATGTTAATTGTCATGTGTCTAATCAATCGCCAGCCCAGGATTGATGCTCGGGGCTGGTGCAGCGAGATTTCCCGGGGGGGAGGGAGGAGGGAGGGGGGTTCCGGAGGGGAAGCATATGTAAACCCATGGTGATATCATGACAATGTATGGCAAAAACAATTAAAAAAAATAAAAAAAAAAAACAGGAATAACACGGAACAGAAAGTGGCTAACAAAGTACATAAAAACAGATGTTTTAAACTCTTTAAATCTTTATCACAGAAGACATACACATTTCATGTTACTAGAAAGTGATAGAAAACATGGTATAGTGATGCAATTTAATAAATATATTTAAAATGGGCTTTTCCAGTTTTAAGCTTAAATTTTTTGTTTTTTTGACATTTCTGGTGGCATTCAGGATCTTAGTTCCCTGACCAGGGATCAAACCCATGCCCCCTGCAGTGGAAGCGTGGATTCCTAACCACTGGACCACCAAGGAATTCCCTTAAGCTTAAATTTTCAATTTATTATTATTGTCTATAATATGCTTTTTTGTAACTTTACCACAGCAAATTTACACTTAATACATTAAACGTAATTAAGACATTAACTATTAATGTCTAGTTTAAATTACTAGAGTAGATAAATTAAATAATTCAGAAAATTCTCAGAGAAACATTTTGAATAAAAGACCTCAGCAGCTTTGTAAGAATTAATCAAAAATTACAGGCTGAAAACAGAAGAAGAAATAATATTTCTTCAGAGGAAAAAAAAGTCAATTGTCTTGGATGAGGCAAAATTTGCAATACTGAAAAGAAAATTCAAAGCACATTAAAGCTACCTTTTTGATGATTTATTCATAGAAAAATAAGGATCCTTGAAAGGCTTTTTTTTTTCTTTGTTAATGGTCATCAAATACAACCAAACGACTTGGAACTTCAAATAGAGTGCCCTCTTAATATAGCATATATGTAAATATAATTTCTACTTCAACAAACATAAGAAAATAAATTACACTGAATTGACATCCACCACCACCAATGGTCTCCTTTCTGTTGCCTTTGCACTCCAGGGGGAAGAAAATAGACAAACAAGTGCCATTGGCTTTAACGAAACCCAACCATCAAGGCAAACGATGAATTTGCTCCTTTTTTATGAACCTTGATATATTTGCAAAAATCCCTAGGAAGCCTAAATGTACCCTTGAAAAATTGCAACTTTTTATTTCAGAAAAGGCAGAGAAGCTAAAACTCTTTGACCAATTTGATAGATATATAAAATGCTAATAGTCCTAGTCTGTAAAGCTGGGAGCCTTGTAAAATTTTATTTCATAGCACATAAGTCCTATTTCATGGTAAATATCTTCATTTTATAGAAGTGCTACTAAAGAGCATTTGCATCATGTTGAGGTTTTGCAACTGTAGTCATGAATTAATTCCATGACCTCAAAACAGTCTGATAAACACAACATTCCAGTTTGATTAACCTAGTTTATATTTGGAGAGGTTGCCAGTATATGAGTTATCTTCTCTCATCAGGCTTTTTTTCCCCTTAAGTTATCACTTGAAAAATCAATATATTTTAAACTTGAAAACCATCGTCTTTCTTCCTCTCCTACTTCCTTTTTTCCCCGCTTTTGACCACACTATGCAGTAAGTAGGATCTTAGCTCCCTGACCAGGGATCAAACCAGAGACCCCTGCATTAAAAGAGCAAAGTCTTAACCACTGGACCCTCAGGTTAAGTCCCTTCTTCTTCTAATAAAAACAGGAAATGTGAACTTATATTGTCTCCATACCTGATGATTACAGAAGTGGGGTGTGGTGTACACTGGTATGTCTGTGACAGCTCGATGTCTGTGCCCGTGATAAGAATTCTTAAAATAAAGACAATATTCTGCCTGTGGTTGCAAAGGTCTTAGGACGTGCCATTAAACTTAGGGTCTCCCAGGAATACTCTGTGATGAACATGGAAAGATCCACCTTCAGGGTTGCTGGTGGAAAAAAAATGTTAACATTTGGCATCAAAAGGCTTGAGCAAATTTTAACATGGCCACAATTAAAATGTGTCATCATTAGGGTTCACCAAGCCATCCTATTTTCAAGTTTGACAAAAACATGTGTTTATCCTTATTGAGAGCTGATGGGAACATTTAAGACCATCTCACCTACTCTCTGAGTAGCCAGGTGAGCCTCTAAGAGCTTTAAGGATTTGCAGAAAGTCACAAGAAGAATGGGGACTTGAAGCCGTGGGGACTGCTCCTTGTGGTTTCTGACAGCTCTGCTCTTCCGAGACCCGTGGGTCCCTCCGCCAAGTAACCCTGAGGGTTTGCTTCCTGTTGGATGATTTAGAGTCAGCAAGCCCAGGTGGATTCAACCCGGTCATGATTTGTTTCTGCAAAATAGGGAGTTGTGATTGTAGACTCTCAAACACGAACTCCGTCAGTGGGTTTATGCTACTCCTCTCTCCTTCCATCTCTGCTTCGAGAATGTTAGGATTCAGAAGCTTCCACTGTGTGTTTGAACAGTCTTCTAATTTCAGAGTGAAATAATCTTAAAATGGAGTGCAGTTATCCCAAGTTGCATAATCTGTGCAGAGAGGCTGGAAAATGCATAGGAAGATAGGGATATACCTGAGTAAAATTATTCATGCAAATGGTCATGTCCTAAAAGATAGAGAGGGAGTCTGTAAGGCTTCTAAACAATAGCTACTAGAAACACTGAAACTTACATCCTATTTGCTATGTGCCAGGCACTGGGCTTCCCTGGTGGTTCAGATGGTAAAGAATCCGCCTGCAATGCGGGAGACCTGGGTTCAATCCCTGGTTTAGGAAGATGCCCTGGAGAAGGGAATGGCAACCCACTCCAGCATTCTTGCCTGAAGAATTCCATGGACTGAGGAGCCTGGCAGGCTACAGTTCATGGGGTTGCAAAGAATCAGATATGACTGAGCCTCTTCCACTTCACAGGCACTAATACGGGGTTTCCCAGGTCGTACAGTGATAAAGAATCTGCCTGCCAATACAGGAGACTTGGGTTCTATCCCTGGGTCGGGAAGATCCCCTGGAGAAGGAAACGGCAACCCACTCCAGTATTCTTGCCTGGGAAATCCCAGAGACAGAGGAGCCTGGTGGGCTACAGTCCATGGGGTCACAAAGAGTTGGACATGCTGAGTGACTGAGCACACATGCACTATGAGGTACCATGTGGAGTAAAATTTACAGAGATTTCCTGGGATGATGGAGGGGAGATGAGGAGTTATTATTTACAGTTTTAGCGTTTCTGTCTGCGAGGATGAATTTCTGGAGATGGATGGTGGTGATGGCCGCCCAGCAACATTATGAATATATTTAATGACACTAAATTATACACTTCATGGTTTAAGATGGTAGATTTTAAGTGTATTTTATCAAAGAATTTTTTTAAAAGATCCCTTTTTAAAAAGAGAGTTCCAAAGATCCCTTGGAAACTAGATAAATTCCCACAAACTCAAGCCAATTGGATTTAACTATTAAAACTTTAGATGCCAGGACATGAAATAACAGATATTGTCTTTTCGGGTTGCTCAGTGATCTTTGGGCAAGCACTGGACTCAAAAGGCATTTGTATGGCTAAGCAAGAGGCCAGAAATAGAGTCCTCATTTCTAAAAGGTTATCAGTGGTGATTCTCTCAGTAGTAAAGGATTCACAGAGCGAGGTTCTGTTTCTTTCTTTCTTGAGCAGGGAATGGATGGTGCAGTTAGTAAAAAAAAGTCAAAGTAAAAAATTCCACAGAAAATAGTATATGTCAGTGGAAAAACATGGTCTGTCTGGACCAGATCAAAGTGATGATGGAGGCAATGATTAACACAAGAATGAATAAGTTTCTTCATAGCTATATTTTACTGTCCAAGGTGGGAGGTAGTCTGTAAATTAAAGGGCCAAAAATGGATGGATTAAGAGAGTCTCAGTTTAGAAACTGTTATTAAGGACTTTTTTTTAACAGATTTTTTTTTTTCCAGAATCCAGAAAAGATATGGCCTAAGAGTCAAGGATTGAGAATACTGGGGCAGCAGAGAAAATAGGAAGAAACTCACAGTTCAAGGGTAGTTGTGACTCCTTTGACATTGACACATGTGGCCAAGCAAGAGAGGAAGGAAATGTCTGGTAGCCAAGCTAGCACTGGTTCTTATTAATAAGAGCAAATTTCGGTCACAATTTTTAAAAATGTTTGGTGAGTTGGACGAATGACTGAACAGATCTATAAACTGTATTTTATTTTTATTATGTTTTGACGGTGCTGCGCAGCATGTGGGATCTTAGTTCCCCAGGCAGGGATTGAACCCATGCCCCTTGCAGTGGTAACCCAGAGTTTTAACCCTTGGCCTTTCAGGAAGTCCAATTGGGGACAGTTTTCAGTGAACCACGGCACATAGTTAAAGTGATGGAAATGATGATCATTTTAAGAGACAGAAGAAAAATCGTGACAGCCCCAGCCATAAAATGCTTCCAGACATTTCAGTTGGAATGAACTTGACAGTACAGTTTATCCTGTGCATTTAAAAAGAAAATGAGAAACATTGAGGTTTAGTGGTACTGAATGATTCATGCAAGATTTCATCCTTTCTGGTCAAATCAAGACTATTCACAAAATTATCCACAAGACCTGGGGTTTCATCGTGAAGGCACAGAAAGAGCTGATGAATTGGAACATCATTTGAAAAAAAAAAGAGAGAGAAAGAAGATAGGGTCAAGAAAATGGATGGATTGGACAAACCATGGATTCCTTTCATGGTCTATTTAAGTAGGAAGTGTTCCCTAGAGAAGGAAATGGCAACCCATTCCAGTATTCTTGCCTGGGAAACCCCGTGGACAGAGGAGCCTGGTGGGTTAAGTAAATCTAATGAATCTAATGAAGTGTTAGATAAATCTAATGAATGTATAACCCTACTGTTTATCAGCATGGCTGTATCCCTGCCTTGAAGCAATGGATGGGGGGTAAATTTAAATAATGTATGAAATGAGAAGGACTGGTTAGAAAGGTGATAAAAAGTCAGACAAAGGTGGACAGCACAGTTTTAGACACACAGCAGACATCAGGGTGACAATACTAGAAAAAAAGATGGTGGTGGTAGTTTAGCCATGCAGTCATGTCTGACTCTTTGTGACCCCATAGACTGTGGCCCACCAGGCTCCTCTCTCCATGGAATTTTCCAGGCAGGAATACTGAAGTGGGTTGCTATCTCCTTCTCCAGGGGATCTTCCTGACCTAGAGATTGAACCCTGAGTTTCCTGCATTGCAGGCGGATTCTTTATCGATCCACCAGGGAAGCCCAGAGGACAATAAAAATGATGACAATAAAGCTGGAGAAACTAGAGCTAGAGTCAGTTAAATAACGAAGATGTCATTGGAATAAACTGGCCTGAAAAATCAGGGAAGAGACTGCTGAGAGAGCTAAGGACACACGCTGAAGGACTGATGGGGGAGCCTACTCTGGACATTATGATCACGTGGGAGATTTTCAACTTGAGTTAGGAGACAGGATGAGGCTGGTCAAAAGGGATCTGCTTCCAGTTTTTCAGTGTATTCATTATATATGGCTCACGCTAGTCGAGTTTACCGTTCTGTTGATACAGAACTTTTTATTAATGGCCTCATCAAATAGCAGGGGCCAAACAGTCTGAAGAGGAGCTCATTATTTATGGCTGTGTGGAAGAAGAGCTGGATGTGTTGAGTACAGAATCGTTTTACAGTCAGAAGCCGAGGCCGCTTGGTGCTTTTTCATCTTTGTGGGTAGCAAGGGACAAGAAAGCTGCATCCTCAAGAAAGGTTTCTATGCCAGATGCTTGGATATTGGTGAGAAGGGTGTTTTTCTCTAAAGAGAACTTTTCCTAAAATGAAAAGTTTTAGTTACTCAGTCGTGTCTGACTCTTTGCAACCCTGCCAGGCTCCTCAGTCCATGGGATTCTCCGGGCAAGAATACTAGTGTGGGTTGCCATGCCCACCTCCAGAAGATCTTCCCGACTCAGTTACCGAACCTATGTCTCCTGCATTGCAAGCAGATTCTTTACAGTCTGAGCCACCAGGGAAGCCCAAAATGAAAAGACACATCCTAATAAAAGGTGAAGAAGATCAAAGAAGGCAGAATCAAGACCAAATTTGGAAATAAAAAGTAAGGTATGATTCTGGGGCCAGGTGGTTACCAAAAGCGAAAAGTGACAGCTAAGAGTCTCAGTGAAAAAAAGGAATGAATCTAAAAGTAAAACAATAAGGATGAAAGATGACTTGATTTGGATACAATAAGATGTTGAGGGGTAAGAGGTCACCTAGAAATGATATGGAAGCAAGAAGGGCATGGGGGAAAAGGGTGAAAAGATATTTGTAAGTTATTCAGTTGATGAAACATGTGGAGTTTTTTGGAAATGGAAAAGAGCTATAACAGCCTAAACGTTTTTTTTAATTTAGAAATAAAAGAAAGAAACTATTTAGGTAGGCCTAACTATAGTATAAACATGCTTTGAATTGTTCTATATAAAGGTAAGTTATTATTATTCTAGAATATTTACTAGGACTCTTTGTGACAAAGAACAACTGATCTGAGCTTTAAAGGGTAAGATCAAGTGGTCTGAAATAATAACTAGGTTTGGCTCTAGAGGTATCAGTTGATGGTAACTCATCAAGAACTCTTGTTCCCTCTGAAAAACTGCAGTGAAATGACGGTCAAGTTGTCTCACCTCCTACTGTTCCCTGGTTGACCAGCTGTTGCAGGCTTGAAATAAAGAAATCTGAGCTTAGATAAGGCTTTGTGGGAAACAGGTGGGAGAAACATGTCTCTGCCCAGACCAGAGGCAGATGACCTTTTGGGAGTGGAATGCCAAGTCACTGACCCTGGCCTTTCAGGTCAAGGATGAAGGGTGGGGCCCTGGAGGCCTGGGAAGTGTCCTTCCAAGAACACCTCCAGCTCCAGTCAAAGACATGCCCCCAACTTTCACCTCTGTTTCATCCATCTTCCTGTGGGCCCTGTTTTTCCTAATGTAAATACCATTGGGGAAATTGAAACCCATCTGACCTTCATCTCTCCTGGTGTCTATATCAGATAAACAGACCACTTTCCCTAGAGCTGAAGCTGAGAGCTGCTGCCTTAGGTGGACTGCAAATATCTGAAGTGTGGAGTGGACAGCATCCAGCACGGTGCCTTTGAAGAGGGTAGAACTTAAACAGTAGATGAAGCCCATGAAGACACCAGGGATCCGTGGACATAGGTAGGTGTAGGCGGAGAGAAGGCACTTGGAAAGTGGAAGAGAGCAGGGAGCTTGGGGGTAGGAGGGGAAAAATCTATATCACTTCTCTTTGAAAAGAGGCCCCCAAGGATGATAAATACTCGATATTTACCATAAGAAACACGTGGATCATAGTTTGACAATGTGTGGACTAGATGGTAACCTTGATGCCTCTGAGGAATTTGCAAGCTAGAAATCTAGCTAGCCAGAGCTAGCAAAGGACGCCATTTCATCCTTTCTGACCCTTTGTACCTAAAAGATCAGACTCAGGATGATGAGAATGAAAAGGACTCAGAGCAGAATGCATGATCCTTCTTTTCTATTACCTTTTATTTTGACAGTAAGATTAGAGAAGAGTTAAGATGTTAAGCATATTAGCTATTAAAAGAATACAAGCAACAGTTGGAAATTTAACTAGAAAATTAGGATTATAGCCTGAAACATACTCACTAAATATCTTGAATGTTCCACAATGGATTCCTATATTAGAAGCAATTTCTATTTTCAGCTTTATTTCCTCCTGACATAATGAAAATCCATTATTTTATTACTCTGTATTTGAGGTTGCACTGCTTTGTAATTTTCCCAAATTCATTTTTTTTTTCAGTTTTAAAGGTTCCAAAATTTCATGATATGACAAATAGTCTTGTCCTTTTCCTATCCATGGTTCTCACCTGTATAGCTGAGGCTCTGAATGCATATCTGTTTTCACATTGATGAAGATATTTCAAGGACCATAAACTCCACGTTAACACTGATGCTTCTTGATGTTTGGGCTTTGAAAGTGCCATTTGTCCTCAGTGATTATCGGCTGCAACACGAGCATAGGTGGGGGTTTTATTTCTATGCTAAGACATCCTTTTTTATTTTTTAAGATTTTTTTCTGATGTGGACCATTCTTTAAAGTCTTCATTAAATTTGCTATAATAGTGCTTGTTTTATGTTTTGGCTTTTTGGCCACGAGGCATATGGGATCTTAGCTGCCCGATTAGGGACTGAACCTGAATCCCCTACACTGGAGATGAATTCTTTCTTCAAAAAAAAAAATTTTTTTTTTAATTTTATTTACTTATTTCTTCAGCTTCTTTGGTGGCTCAGGTGGTTTTTTATTTATTTGGCTGCATTGTTTGTCCACTGTGGTGCTCAGGCTTAGTTGCCCTGTGGCATGTGGGATCTTACTGTCCTCCACAACCAGGGATTGAACCATGTCCCCTGCATTGAAAGGTGGATTCTTAACTATTGGACCACCACAGAAGTTTCAGAAGGTGAATTCTTAACCACTGGACTGCCAGGAAGTTCCTACACTAAGACTTTCACTGGACTGACTCCATATTTTGCTAATCTGGGGAACCATACCTTCCCTTTGATTCTACGGTGATCACCTACAAAGACCTGGTAGGAAATGTAGCAGTAAGAATTCATCATCCTTTGCTATTAATCATCCACTGGGGTCAATTATAAACCACAGCATGTCCATCTGAATTTAGCTGATTAACAAAAGCCTAGGCATTTACCTCTATTTCCTGACACTTGGTTGCACCAGGTGACAAGAAATGCTCTCAAAGCATTCTCATGGAGGAGGACTGAAGCTTTTAAGACTTGAACTTGAGAAATACTCTAGAAATGTTTAATGACATTTTTTCATGTGAAGCTGTTTCCACTTCTCAGAAATGCAGCTATCTGTTTGTTAACAAGCTGTTTCTGTGTCTCAGTTGTAAAAACCCAGCTCAGCAAAGTTTCTCTTTAGTACTTCTTTTGACAAAGCACACCCTTAAACTCTGATCTGCTTACTATAATGGAGTCATTTATAGAGTGAGAGAAAGAAAGGTTTTCAGGAGAAAACCTAGAGTGCTGAGTGAAAGAATTACCAGTCAAGCATTAATTAGAATTTTTTTTAGACCTGGTTTGGACACATACTAGCTGTAACTGGTATACTTCTTCAGCTGGGAACCACAGCATCACTGGACATTTTGGGTGTGATGATTCTTTGTGATGAAGGCTCTCATGTACATATTAGCTATTTGGCAGCGTCCCTGGCACTGATTCACTAGGAGTACCCTATACCCTACCATGCTTATTAGAATCCCGAAATGTCTCCAGACATCACTTGGGATGAAAAATTGCTTTTTTTGAGAACGATTGTCTTCAACCTTTAGTTTTCCCATCTGTACAGTGACTGAATGTGAGTGGAGAGTGGGTGTTGGTTTAAGGAGAAAGGATGCCTTTAAGGGTAATCTGCTACATTCACATGAACTATTACATTATAACTTTATACACAGATTTTATTTATTCACAGGTTAACTGCTGCTTATCTTCACAGGTATCAGATTTGGCAGGTCTCAGCTGACAGGACAGAAGCGTTTGGAAGAAACTTATCCTCTTTACAACTGCAAAAATCAAGAGTTAATTGATAGACAACTCAGTGTTTTAAACCCCTGCACAACCAGCAGAAGAAAGGATTAAAGTGCCAAATGGGGATTTCATCCCGATCACTGTCAAGGTTCACTCTAACTTTGAGGATCTTTGAAAATAAGATAATTGGAGTGGGATTAATACTCCAGGAATAATAAATATCCATTCTCTAGAGGCTTTTTGATCTCTAGGCAATAGACTAAAATGTATTTCTCTTAGAATTTCTTATTTATCAGAAGAATTTATACACTGTAGACATGGCCTCAAAAGCAAATGATTCAGACTGAAGCTGCAGACCTCTGGCTGCATCTCCATCTGAGAGGACTGAAGGAGGTCAGTGGGCATGACTGTGGAGCAGACAGCTTGGAGGAAGGGTGACTAAGGGGCTCAAATCAAGAGCACAGCCTATTTCTTATGTGATGTAGCCAAATGAACAAAAGAAATCTGAGTCCAAGTCCACACACAGCAAGCGGAAATATCACATAAAGGCAGAAATGGAAAATTCCTGTTCAGGGGTACACTGACCTGAGATCTTCATACATTTGGTTAGGATAAAGAACTTCTACCATTTTTATGAAAGCTTAAGATTTTCCTGGAATGCTCTGTAGTCATCAATTTAAAAAATCATATGAGAAAACAAAAAATCTACATGCAAGAAGAAGTTCTTTGCACTCAATTCTGTTCTTTTATTATTTCTTAACACAAAAAGATGAAGGCTGCTGAATACAATTGATAGATGTGCTTGTTTCCTTGTGCGAGCCACTTTGGGTGAGGCCAAGCAAATGCTTATGAGAGAATCAGAAGCACAGACGTAAGAGAAAAGATAAAAAGAGTGTAAAATGCATTTCTTGTTGCTGATAGTGGTGATTCAATTAGAACAAAAAAACAGGCTGTAGCGTCAGGAAGTTGAGGACACAGAAGGGAAGGAGATCAGCTGGGAAAGGGGACCTGGATTTGGGGTCTACTTAACCCCCATAAAAGAGAATTAATAAATAAATCCAGAGATTTAAAGCAAGAATAGGATACCTAGAAACTTAAGGGTTTTTTTTCCTTCATTTTAATCCCGTGTTAGACTTCTCAAGAAATACATAGTTCACTCAATAATAGCATCTCTGTCAAATGCACAATAAAACCTCATATTTTAAAACAATGTTAGGTTCTTATGATTGACAAAACTGAGAAGAAAAAAGAATACTGTTTTAGAATACTGGAGTGTCTGGTCCTTTATGTTTTGGCAGACATGGAAAACTTCCATGAGTTTGGAGACATTTTCCTCTTGGGTTTAAACCTGTAATAAAATGTTGCTGACAGACTAATTATAAATGTTTTATATAGTTTGTGCATATGTGCTCTTCTCTAAACCAATTTAATTCCCATTAATGCTAATCTGGTTAATGCCCACTCAGAGACGAAAGGAACACTCTTAATAAACTATTGATTTATTTGAGCTATTTAAATGGGGAACAGGCAGAAACAGATGGGAGAATAGAAAAAAAAATCACCGTTTTACCCATATCTGCATTTCTTAGAGTATTTTCCAAATATTAATGAATATTATATTATAATTGGTATAAAGAGGAAATGGGGAAAAATAAAGTGACAAAGTGACAGCCCTCCCTCCACCCACAAAAACTGAGGGCATTGTAAATAAGATGTTGTTGTTGTTTTTTTTTTAGTACTAGATCCAAGGTTAGAAATAAGATGTTATAAACAGAGGCAGACTTTCTTTGTTAAAAAAGAGGTTAAAAACTGAGGTTGATATTTGCAAACTCTTACTGAAGTGGGTTTTTCTTTAAGAAAAAAAATAAGGTAATGGTAACAAGAATAGGTAAATTCTGCCCCTACCACAGCTTGTGCTATCCCTAGTGTGAGTAGCCACCTTGTTCTCCATGCAAGAATCCAGTAATTCCCCTCACTTCAATTCAGTAGGGATTTCCACCTCTTGGGGTGCTTTAGCAAGCCAAGACTGCCTCTTAAAAGACGTTGTGTCCAGGACAGAGTGGTTTCCTTGAGCACAACTGTGAAAGGTGTCTGAGTGCCATAAGGCTTGCCTAGAACTCAAAAGCAACAGGAAACCCTCCCCAAACTAGCCAAGCATTTCTAAAGGATGTCTGTGCCTTTTCCATTCTCCCTGGGAAGAGTGGCACAAAACAGGGAGAGTGGAAGATGGAGTTTTGTTAAGGGTCCACCATCTGGCGGTTAGATACATCACTTAATCTCCTTGATACTCAGTTTCTTTATCTGTAAAATGGGGATAATAGCCTTCCTGTTCTATGTTGTCAAATCACAGCTAAGTATAAGGATCAAGAAAGATGTATTTGAAAACACTGTGATATCTGAGAAGTGATGGGTAAATGTACCGAATTATTAATCTGGAAAGGGTTTAAGAAAATGTGCCACAGGAACACAATTAAAGGGAGAAAAACATCAGGAGAGATATCAATTTCATCTGGGCTGTGTGAAAAAAAATAGAGTGAGCTATACTCTCAGGAATTTCTTGTAAGTTTTAATGGTAAATGACATTCATACTTCATAACTGTGCATGTAAAACATAAAATAAAGAAGGAAAATGGAGATTCTTGCAAGTTTCCTTTTTCATCAAAATCTTTGCGGTTGGTTGTTCATACCAGTGAGGGTGGAGAGGAGAACAATCTCTTTAACATTCATGGAAAAAAAATATTGAAACAAATATAGGCAGCGCAAATATTAAACTGCTTCTTCTCTACCGATTGGTAAAAAAATATATTATCTTCTGATATTTTCTTTTTTCTTTTTAAATTATAAGTTCATCCGTCCCAGCCGAAGTCGTGGCCCGTCATCTGGTAGAACTTGCGGTTGAAGGGCCGGTAGAAATCCCGCAGCTGCCGCAGCACCTGCGCGTCAATCTCGGGGTGGGGTCTGCCCTTGGTCTTGCCCAGGCAGTGGGGGCGGCCGCTGCCCTCCGCCTTCTTGAGGCAGGGGAAGCCCTTGGTCTGGTTGAAGTAGAAGTGCTTGTCCGAGATGATGCGCTTGAGGCCCAGGAAGTCCTGCACGCGGCCCAGCTCGCCGGCCGGGTCGCGCACCAGGCGCTCGCCGCTCACGAAGAGCATCTGGCGGGCGGGGAAGTGGCGCAGCCAGCGCTCCAGGTGCTCGGCGTACAGGCCGATCTGGATGGCACTCCACGAGCGGTCCACCAGGCCCGCCGAGCGGTTCCGGAAGGCCAGGCTCTCGAAGCTGGGGATGTCGGGCCGCTTGGAGAGCGTCTGCGTGTAGTCAGACACGGCCCGGGTCACCGGGTCCCGCACCACCACCAGGAGCTTGGTGTCCTTGGACATGGCCGAGATGCGCGCGGGCGCCTCGCGCGTCACGAAGTAGCTGGGCGTCTTCTCCATGGTGATCTGGCCGTCCAGGGTCCTCGGCATCAGGTCCCTGCGCGGAGCAAACAGACCAGGGCGGGTCAGAGGTCACAGCTCTTTGGCCACATGTCTCCAAGTCAACACTTTTAAAAAACTGATTGTTAATGGGCGTTTAACTGCTATACAATGTTGGGTAAATTCCTGGTGTACAACGTGAATCAGCTATAGGTACACACATACCCCCTCCCTTTCCCCACCCCTCCATCACACCCGTCTAGGTCATCACAGAGCGTCAGGCTGCAATGTCAACACTTTGAATCCTGGCTCCATCTAATTACAGTTGTAGAAACATGAAAAAAATGTAAGCCAGATTTCAGAGCTGAGAGATACAGGAACGTCCCTCTGAAGCTTGGATGTCAGATGTTCTCTATCCACCTAAGATGTGAAGGCACCTTAATTTAGGGTAGGAGTAGGATTCGACATTCTCTGAGATCCTCTCCTGGTTTCACCTCTCCCTTATTTTCTGCCCTACCCAGCTTTTAGAGGGCCCTGAAGATCTGACATGAGAACCTCAGGTCCCTGAGTGGAGCAGAAAGGCACATTAGAGCCAGGAGCCTGAGTGCCTTCCCCTAATGGACTCTGTGAGCTTCTTCCTAGGAGAGCCAACGTCTTTCGCACCCAGAGCCAGGCGGCCTGAGTTGAGGTACCAATTGCTCCCCTTACTATGCATATGACTGTGACCTCGGAGAAGTTGCACAGACACTCTGCACCCCTAGTTCCTCATGGATGTACTTTATGGGAAATAATAAAACACTTTTGACCTCCTACGGTTGTTGTGATGTTGCGTAATATTAAAGGTATTAATATGCCTCGATAGCTTAGAAAAGTGCCTGGCACAAAGTAAGTGCTATGTAATTTTTTTATAATCATCAACCCCCAAGGCTGTAAGAAAATAATCTTGATCAAATTCTTTTAGGTGAATTAGAATATTGTAATAAACACAATTATACAGCAGTGAGATGGTGTTAAAATACCCTGAGCCCTTTTTGTGGTTTTCTTATAAACAAATAAATTATAATCAACATAATAGCATTGTGTAGTACACAAAATATTTCTCCTTATAATTCCTGAACTTTCCTATAACAAACAAAACTTATCAAATAATCCATCTTTTATCATCTAATAATTTGAAATGCCACCCTTATAATAGTTTAAATATCGTGGTCCCTCTTTCTATTGGCCCAACTGTCATGTTAAGTTACTATCATGTTATGGTAATATATTTTCATGTACATCAAAGTAAATTCTTACTCTGTTGTTCAAAATGTTCTTGATGATTGTTTATTCTTCCTGACAAATGTTAGAATCACTTGTCATGTTGGGGGAAAAAACATTCCTGTTGGAGTCCTTTTGGAGAGATTGCTACCTAGTTCACGGATGAGAAAGGATGGGTCTCAGAGCCAGTCCAAAAGTACAGGCAGATGAAATAAAACCTAGGTATTTCCCCAAAAGTGTACTGCCATTAAATCCACTATTTATCACAGATTTGAAATATGTATCTGTATGCTGTTGCTTAGTGGCTAAGTCATGACCAACTCTTTTGTGACCCCATGGACTGTAGCCCACCAGCCTGCTCTGTCCAGGGGATTTTCCAGGCAAGAATCCTGGATCCCTGGGATTTTCCTGATCCAGGAATCGAACCCACGTCTTATGTCTTGTGCACTGGCAGGCAGGTTCTTTACCACTAGCGCCACCTGGGAAGCCCCAAGTCATCTAATACTGGTGCTTTTGGGGGCTAAGGATAAGAAAGGGACTAGAATCTTCAAATACATTTACAGTTTCTTCTGTGGTTATTGCTTTTTGTAATGATCTGCTTCATCTTTGGTGAATTTTGTCAATTAATATTTTTCTAAAAATCACCCAGTTGAGTAGTTGAAGTTTTATGCCCTGTCTCAACTATAATTTTGTGGGTTTTTTTCCTGCCTTTCTTTCTAGTTTGGTAGACAACTTTTCAAATTTACTTATTTTCATTTTACTTTTTTAATGACATTTATTCTTTTTCTATTCATGCTTTGTTCTTCCGATTTAATTAACTGAATGTTTAGTTCATTTATTATAATTTCTCTCAAGTAATAAAAACATTTTGAAGCTACTATTGCCCCTTTAAGTACAGACTTGGTCAAATTCCCCAAACTTCGACATGTACTATTGGTCATTTGCATAACTTCACAAATATTTAGTAATTGCACTTGATATTTTTTCTTTTTAGTCCAGGCATTAGGATTGCTTTTACTTTTATTAAATTCTGATGGTTGACTTGCTGGTTTCATTCATAATTTTACTATTAATTTCTATTTCACCTTTGTAATAAAAAACACACTATGTGTTACTGTGAGTCTGCTTTTGTTTGCTTTCCTGTAATTTTATTCTTCCTGTATATTTGCTAATTGTATATTATGAAAAATTTCAAATATACCCCAAAGTAGGGAGAACTATAACAGACATCTCACGTAACTTACATCTGACTTCAAAAAGCAACTGACTGCCAATTTCACTTCCTTCCTAACCCTCTGTGTCAACTCCCCCATCACCCTAAATGAATTACTTTGACGTTAATCTCAGACATCATGTCAATTGCTTCCCAAACAATCTGTTGCCATGTGCATTTATACCTGGCACAACTTCTTCAACATTTGTGGCAATAAGCCACTGACGCTGGCTTAGTTTAATGATACAGATCTCCTCACAATCTGCTTTCTTTGATATTTTAGTCAGTTTATCTTTACTTTCCTTTTGGAGGGGAAATGATAATTAGATATCTGATTCCTGTTGCTTTTTTCCTTGTTGATTTAAGAAATTTGCAATTCCTTTTTCAGAACTTTTAACCGTGCCCCCAGCCCCCATTTCTTAGACACAGCTGAAGGTCTGGGTAAGAAAAACCAAAGACCAGGGAGGTCTGTGTTGACACAAGGGAGACACAGACGGTTATGACTGCCTGTGTAATGCTGGGGCCTCCGTGTGACACAAACCCACAGCTTTTGTCACTGTGTATGTGTGTGTGTATATATATTCACAGTGACAAAACCTGTGGATTCATCACATTTATACACACGTATATGGGCTTCCCTCAAGGCTCAGCAGTAAAGAATCTGCCTGTAATGCAGGAGACTTGGGTTCGATCCCTGGGTGGGGAAGACTCCCTGGAGAGGGGAAGGGTGACCCACTCCAGTATTCTCGCCTGGGAAAGCCCATGGACAGAGGAGACTAGAGGGCTACAGTCCATAGGGTCACAAAAGAGTTGGACATGACTTAACAACTAAATAACACCACCACACACACACACACACACACACACACACACACACACACACACACACTCACACATATATTCCCTTCATGGAACTGAGAAGTCAGCTAGACCAACCTACTTTGGAAGCTAAGTTACATTTTTATAAGACGAGCCAGGAGATCTATACAGAAACTGTTGGACTATCTTGGGGAAGAAAATTGGATCAAATGTGTGAAAAAGTTCTGGGCTGTAAGAAAGCAAACATTAGACACCGCTGAAATGATAAGGAGGAGTATCCCATGATATTTTTAAAGAGTCAGCATTCTTGCCTTCTTTCCTATCATCTCTGACTTTTAACCACTCAGCCTCATGTTTTGCCAGTAGACTAGAGATAACACCCTTCAGATGGTAGCTGCTGGTGGGCGATCTCGGTCTTCCTGCCCTCTGGCCCCGGGGAGAAGTACAGACTCCCCAGCAGCCTGTCCGCAGAGATTAAAGTCATAGATTGTGCTGGCCCAGAGGAAATATTACCCATATCCCTGAAAAAAAAAAAGAAATGCTATTTTAAATTATCTCGATAGGGTAGGAGAAAGAGCTATCCAAAGTAGGAGGACTTTGAAGAGGAAACAGCTAAAATAGGATTTCAGAGGAAAAACACATGAATTATTGTCATCTTCAGGATGAGGAAAGAGGATGGGGAGTCCGAGTTAACTAGGGGCTGCCTGCTATCTACTTTCTTCATAAAGGAAGAAATGCAAGTGCAAGGAAATCCTTGATGAGGCTTATATTGCAGAGAATTATTGCTTTGTAAAAGGACTCATCTCAGAATTCTTTAAATAGCCATCTCCCTTTTAAATTCTTGGGTTTGTTTTCTTATTGCAACTTGAATTTCAATGCTCAGAAAAGAGCTCCTTTATCACACAAAACAAAATGCACATATATGTTGGAATATAGTATTTCAAAGTGTTTAGGTGAATTTAGACATCTTCCTTCTTTACCTGAGTGAAGCATGTACTGTGACTGTTCTGTATAAGGGCTCAGCCTGGGACTCACAATGGAAGAACCACCAGAACACGATGAGGGCTCCTCAGAAACACCAGGCAGGTGAGGGGAGCAGAGAGGCAAGTGCAAAGAGAAGACGTGGGCACGTCTTTAAAAAAGTACTCACCCAGAATACAAAGACATCAAATTGTATCGAAAGAAATGAATTAGACAGCCAGTTACAAAAACCTATACACTAGATGGTCTCTCCTATAAATGGTTCAAAAACGGGCAAATACCACCTCTAGTGTTAGATATCAGCTCTGCTATTGCCTTTTGGGGGGGATTAGTGACTGAAAGAGACCCCTTTCCAGAAGGGGCTTCTGGAAAGTCAGGAATACCCCAGTGCAGGATCTGGGTGCTGGTGACATGAGTGTATCCACCCTGCGAAACATTACTGAGTCAGATCATAGGATCTGAGTCCTTTTCTGAACGGCATTATACTTCATTAAAAATTTATAGCACATATAAAAATAAATGGACCAATTTTCTCTAATTCTCCATGGAATACATGGATCTCAAGGAGGGCATTTGCACGGCTTCCTCGTTGGCTCAACTGTAAAGAATCTGCCTGCCAACGCAGACGACAAAGGTTCAATCCCTGGTCTGGGAAGATACCTCATGCCGCAGAGAAGCTAAGCTCATGCACCACACTACTGCAGCCTGTACCCTGGACCCTGCGCGCCACAAGAAGAGAAGCCACTGCAATGAGAAGCCCATGCATTGCAACTAGAGAGTAGCCCCTGCTCGCTGCAACTAGAGAAAAGCCCGTGCAGCAATGAAGACCCAGCAAAGCCAAAAATTAGTAAGTAATTTATAAAAATGGGCATTTGCCAAACCAACTACATGTCCAATTTGTGGAAGTTTAGTTCATAAAGGGACAAGGATTGAGCTCCCAACTCTAGGAACCAGTGATCCTCCCAGGGACCCCTTGTCCCTCACCCCGGGTAAGTTATCAGAACAGGAGCTGCCTGGCCTCTGTCCCAAATGAGATTCTCCCAGTGCTATAAGTGCCTTGGAGCTCACAGTATCATGGAGGATGTGTCTCTACAGTGTGGACACAAGCACAGAGACAGTTGACGAATGTGGTATGCTTGCAAAACATTTATCAATGGTTTTCTCCTGTAAGATAAGATAGACATTGTGCTCCCATTTTTTTCTGAGGAAGAAGCTGGAAATTCAGGCAGGAAAAGCAGCAGGTCCAAGCTCCCATGGTTGTCTATGGGAGGTGATGGATGGTCCTCCCAGTGCCTACGGCCAGGTTATCCCTGTCGCATGGGATGAGAGAAAAGTCAACAGACAAGAGCGATGGGCAAAGGCCATGCAGAAGGTGACTTGGATGGAGCCAGTTCGATGGATGCAGACCCTGATAACGTGAGAAAGTTACCCCACAGGGTGGCTGTGAAGAGGCTGAAAGGCCCAAATTGAACACAGATGAAGGAATTTGTCTGTTTGAAACAGGGGAGCTGCATGAAATTAGACTGAAAAGGGGAGGGTGTGATTAACGTCAGTGAGAGATTAAATCTGAGTCAGCGTACAAGTCAGGATGGATCAGGAAAGCCCTGCAGGTAGTTATGTATATCTGGGGAGGCTCTTCCAGTGTGATTCCAGCTTGAGGAGCTGAGGACCTGGGTTAGGAGCTGATAGTGAGGAAGAAGAAGGTGGTGAGAAAGGGAGGAATACTGATGGGGGGAACAGAGGGCCACACAACTGATTCATGGTGGGAACAGAGGGGACGTTTTCAAAGAAGGTCCCAAAGTTTTACAGGTGGAAAATGATAGAAACTTTACTTTAAAAAAGCTTCCCAAACAGCTCCGAAACAAAAATTTGGCTGTATTGCAGAGCAAAAGAAACTCTGCTCAATGTTATGTGGCCTCCTAGATGGGAGGGTTTGGGGGAGAATGCATGTGTATGTATGGCTGAGCCCCTTTGAGGGTCACATGAAACTGTCACAATATTGTTTGTTAATTGGCTCTACTCAAAAAAAAAAAAAAAAGTTAAAAAAAAATAAGACCATTGCTACACTCCTTATTTTTATTTAAAAAATAACTAACGGAAGAAATACCTCACTTAATTTATATGATAAATAAATAGAAGATACTAAATAATCTTTCACATAAGAAAAAAAAAGATTTCTGCCTAAAAATTCTAATGGAGATAAAAGACAACACATTATTGCTTTTATTCTAAAACATGGCTCAGATGGATCATACATCTCCATGAAGAAAACAGAGATTCATAGGAAACTCAAAACTGGGAATAGAAGTATGGATTCAGCTTTGATTCCAATGATAAAAGCTGTGTGACCTTAAGTGGATCACTTAAGTTCTCTGGCCTTGGTTTCTTCATCAGCAAAATAAGACCACCATCTCCCAAGTCTTAGAGACCATCCAAGCTCTAGGGTTCCTTGTATGTTCAGGGCTTTAACTCATTAGCAACCTGTCAGATTGAAAGCTCCACCTAGCCTCACACTTGCTGCTTTCTTCTGAAGGGTGACTGCCAATCAAATAAAAAGATTGTTGCAAATCATTAAGCAGGGCAACTTGGCATCAACAGAATTGATTTCAGAATCAATGAGGTTGAAAGGAACACAGCTCCAGTAACAGACACCAAGGCAAAGTCCTGAGGCTGGTTCAGCTGAAGCCTGCCTTGGCATCTCCCTGGTGCCTGGAGGCAGCAGAAAGACCAACTAGTCCATCCACCAGCTGAGTAATCTTGCTGCCTTCAGGAAGACAGGGACAAAGGAGGCCCATTTCTGTATCTGATTTTGTTTTGTTTTTGTTTTTGGCTGCACCATGAGGCATATGGGATCTTAGTTCCCTGACCAGGGGTCAAACCCTTGTTCCCTGCACTGAAAGTATGGAGTCTTAACCACTGGACCACCAGGGAAGTCTCCCGAAGGAGACCCATCTCTGCACCACTCATCCTGTGTGGCCAAAACATCAAAACAAAATGTCACTGCTAGAAAGTGAAATCCACAGAAAAGGACAGTCAGGAATTACCAATAAGAGACCAATAACAGGCACAGGACAGTTAAGAACTCAATCCCAAGTGTCTTAGAAGCACATGATGAAGACAGAAGCAAAGAAACCCATACTTAGCATTTACCGTAGACGGAGATCTGATGTATTCTTTTCTGCATCTCACAACAGTGAAAAGCTAGAATTACTGGTGTAATTTCTCAGCAGAGGAAATGGGCTCAGAGAGGTAACAGGAGTTGTCCAAAGACACACAGTAATGAGTGAAAGGGACAGAATGAAAATCCAGGTCCATTCTGCCCCAAAGTACACGCTCCTTCCACCTTCCTGGACCCCCAGGTGACCTGGGCAGGAGTCTGTTGGCAGATGGCAGATCCCTCGCTGACATTCTGTCACAACGAGGGAATATTTCAGGCACTATTTCCCTAGCTATCTCAAGAGTGTGAATCATTCTGCCTGGAATCTTGCAAACAGGTCACAGACACTGCCTGTTTTTCAAAGGCTTTCTTCTGTAAGGGAAGGACCTGAGTTATAAGGCAAAGGTAATTTACCTTGAGAAATAAATAAATCTGGCCCATGTACACATACATTTTTTTTTCTTTTAGTCTCTGCAACCAAACAGAACTGTGTGTCTGTTTCTGGAAACCTCCGGCAGCAGGAAATTCTAGGGAAAACATGTTCTTTTCATGGCCATGGAGTGAAAGTGGTTCCCAGGGGGGGCCCCGATGGCGTGAGCCAGGAGCAGAGGAAGCAGAGTAACCCGGTGCCGCTGGGCCTGCGTCCCCCGGGCCAAGGGCAGCTATGGCAATATTTCATTTCCTGCTGGCGTTGTGTGGGACCCCCACTCCAAACGTGCCTTGTGAGGCTGCAAAGAAAACTCCCTTTCGCTGATTTTTTTAGTTGGCTTCTGTAGGAAAGGAAGATGTATGGTTTTGGAACCAGCTCCTACACTGACCAAATCTCGATGTGCAGATCTGATAGGCAAACTGTCGTCAAGATATCCAAGCATCAGACTTAAAGGCGGATACATTTCCCAATGCCCTGAAAGCCAGGGTTCCTTCTAAACGTCTGAACAATCAAGTAAAGAGACAGAAAGAGATGGCTCTCATCCTCCCTGGGCTTAGGGACAAAGGAAACCAGCTTATTTCAAGAAAGCAGCGCAATGTTCCTTGGCACTGCAGGGGAGGAGGGCGAAGTCAAGGATTCTTGGTTGATCATGTGGGGGAGCCTCATGAAGGGGCAGGAAATACATCTGGATCCAGGTCATGGAGAAGGGCAGTCCTGAAGGGGAAGAGGCAAGGGTTATCTGGGATCATAAATTCAATCCATAATCCTTGATGTCTGTGTGGGATCTCAGAGTTTCCCAAGCAATTCTACAATTTTTCTCATCTGTGGACTCTTAGGAAACATAAAAATAGACCAATATCTTACAAGGCTCATTGCTTCACTCTCTTATTTTCTCCTTCTAAGTTTACTTCATTGGGAAACTCATGTGTTCATAAGATTGAAAATATCCCTTCTAACCTCATTTACAGCATCTCAAACTGTTTTATTTATATCTATTTTTTTTTTTAAAGTTTTCTTTGATGTGGACCATTTTTTAAAGTTTTTATTGAATGTTACAACATTGGTCCTGTTTTACGCTTTGGTTTTTTGGCCTCAAGGCATGTGGGATCTCAGCTCCAGGACCAGGGATTGAACTCACACTCCTGCATTGGAAGGTGAAGTCTTAACCACTGGATACCAGGGAAGTCCCCCAAACTCTGTTTTAAAACGGTGTCTGGCTCTTGGGAACTGATCTACCTCTCCCCAAATCTTCTCAAAATATCAAAGAATACCCAGAAAGAAAGCCCTAACCCCATTAAAAGCTGGACTTAACAGACCACCTAATAATAGTGGCAGAATCTATAAAGACAACCAGAGTCTAAGAGAGGACCTGGAAAAAGATAGGGACTTTCCACCTGTCCACAGTGAGTCTATCTCTGGACGGCAGGTGTTCTTTAAGCATCAAGCTAGGAAGGGATGATTATTATTCTGTCCAGGTGCACAGGTTTCAACACCTGTGCTAGCCTGGGAGTAAGCATCTCCTTGACTTTTGCATCCTGTGTACCACTGATGCCTCATCCTAGTTTTGGCTTTGGTAGAGATCCACACTTTGAAAAGCATTCACAAACTGTTCTAGAATTTGAGGATAAAGAAAGTATCTCTTCAGCATTCCCAAACAAAGGCAAACAAAACAGCATGATATCTAGCTACTGACACCTATGGAGGTGGGGGAGGGTTGGCATAGACCTGAGTAATAAGGGCCCGAAATGTATAGAAGAGTATAAAGAGAAAAATCTGAGCTGTTTCTATGGAGCTCAGTTTTATTTTATTGAAAGAAGCATCCAAATTACACTCAGATAGGCAATGATTCCAAACACTTGGCATCTAGGCGAATTTAAGCAAAAAAGCAGCCTTGAGATTTCATTTCAGTTGAACAGCAGACAGAGCAAAATGAAAAGCTCAAACATTAAAGAAACAGAGGGGACATCGAAATTCAATTAGAAGAGAAATGATGAGATGATTGAATGGCATCACTGACTCAATGGACATAAATATGAGAACACTAAGGGAGATAGTGAAGGAAGGGAAGCCTGGCATGCTGTAGTCCATGGGGTCACAAGGAGTTGGACACGATTTAGTGACTGAACAACAGAAATGTCTTAACATTTCTAAATCTAGTTATAAAAAAAATGACTATAGAAAACAGTATTGGAATTGGAGTTATTGCAAAGAACTGACTCACTGGAAAAGACCCTGATGCTGGGAAAGATTGAAGGTGGGAGGAGAAGGGGTGACAGAGGACGAGATGGTTGGATGGCATCACTGACTAGATGGACATGAATTTGAGCAAGCTCTGGAAGTTGGTGATGGACAGGGAAGCCTAGTGTGCTGCAGTCCATGGGGTCACAAAGAGTTGGACACTACTGAGCAACTGAATTGAACTGAACTGAACTGATAGAAAACAGAAATAAACTGAAATTAAATTAGGATCTAGAGCCTAAATAATATTTATAAACTCTTAGAAGTGTGTGTGAGAGAGAGACAGATTACAGAAAGACAGAGAGATCAAGAATGAGCTGAAGAAAGTCAGACAAAGACAAATACAATTTGATATTAATTATATGTGGACTCTAAAAAAAAATGACACAGATGAACTTATTTACAAAACAGAAGCATACTCACAGACATAGAAAACAGACTTATGGCTACCAAAGGGGAAAAGTTTAGGGAAGAGGGATAAATTGGGTGTTTGGGAGTAACATACAAAGCCTACTATATATAAAACAGATAATCAGCAAGGACCTACTGTAGAGAACAGGGAACTATACTCAATATTCTGTAATAATCTACATGGGAAAAGAATTTGAAAATGAATAGATATATGTATATGAGTCATTTTGCTGTACACCTGAAACAAACACAATATTGTAAATCAGCTATACTCTGAGTGCCTGCTCAGTTGCTTCAGTCGTGTCCAACTCTTTGCAACCCTTTGGACTGTAACCCAGGGGAAACATCCCTGCAAGAAGAGAGTCAAAATACAATCTATCCAAGTGGATGGACAGCAAGGTCCTGCTGTATAGCACAGGGGCTGTCTTCAGTACCCCGTGATAAACCATAATGGAAAGGAACACATGTATGTATAACTGAGTCACTCTGTGTGCAGCAGAAATTAGTACAACGTTGTGAATCAACTATATATCAATACAAACTTTTAGATATACATATGCATCTGCATACCTTAGCCCTGAAGCATATTAACTTGTGTCAGTTGTGTTCGACTCTTTGGGACCCTCTGGACTGTAGCCCACCAGGCTCCTCTGTCCACTGGATTCTCCAGGCAAGAATACTGGGGTGGGCTGCCATGCCCTCCTCCAGGGGATCTTCCTCACCCAGGGATTGAACCCGGCTCTCCTGTGTCTCCTGCATTGTAGGCGGATTCTTTACCCCTTGAATCACCAGGGAAGCCCACAACCATATTTCAATATACAGTAAAAACCAAAATAAAAAAAAAAATAGCTAGAGAAAAGGAAGTAGGTAGACTGTGCTCTTGTGGGGGCAGCATCACTGAGGGATAACTCGGGGGAGTCTCAAACCACCCCCTCGACTCAGCCTCGTGGTTTCACAGAGGCAAGAACCTCTGAAAAAACCCAAAGCTAGATGGACACAATGCTTGGCTTAGACCCTGCTCACCTGAGCCCTGGTTCACTGTTGTCTCCACAATACAAAATTCTTCTCAAATTTTAGAAATAAAGCCAGCTCTGGGTTTGACCATGCTGAGGTTTCAATTCCCTAAACAATAAAGTTCATCCCTGCAGAGGAAATTTCCTTGTGGTCCTTTTGAGGCAGGAATGATGCATTAAACACCAGCCTTGATGAAAGGAAGGGCTGTTCTTCATCCTATCTGGTACTTTTAACCATGTTTCAAGATCAACCATCCAGAGGAGATGTGGAATTCCTCATGGGGTGGGCAGGGCCGGGGCCGAGGATGGGGGCAGCTCTCCTAGCTCTGTGGTCACATCCAGGACTGCAGCCATAGCCGGGCCATGCACACCCCCAGTTCAGCTCATTTTGGCTCCAGACAAGGTTTTACAAACGACTGGTCTGAGGGCTGTCAGCTTCTGTGCGGCTGCAGACGGATCCTCTCATCAGCCTGGAATTATCAGCCCTTCGCATACGTGCCACTACAGATAAGGCAAGAAATGTGCTTTCGTGGCTTGAAATTGACAATCTAAGGACAGTAGAGCAGCCGAGACACATGGGGGCAGGATGAGAAAAACCTTGCCATTTTAGAAAGCCTCTTTGTTGCATTTGGCTAAGGATGCATTTTTTTGTTGCTGTTGGTTTTGGTTTCCTTGATTTCTGTTTGTTAGGTTCTGGACACAGAGTGGGTCTCAGCAATATGCCTGCAAAGTTCATTTATCTATTTGTATGTACTTTTGGCTGCTCTGGGTCTTCATTGCTGTGCACGGGCTCTCTCTAGTTGCGGTGAGCAGGCTTCTCTCTGCAATGACTTCTCTTGTTGCGGAGCACGGGCTCTCGGGCACTCAGACTTCCGCAGCTACAGCACGTGCGCTCAGGAGTTGCGGCATGTGGGGTCTCGAGCACAGGTTCAGTCGTTACGGCTCCTGGGCTTAGTTACTCCTTGGCATGTGGGATCTTTCCAGACCAGGGATCGAACCTGCATTTCCTTCATTGGCAGGTGGATTCTTTACCACTGAGCCACACCATAGAAGCCCCTGCCTTTAAAGTTCAAAGCAGGAAAATCAACGTGAAGCTGTGATTTTTCAGGGTCTGGGGCCCTGGCCTCCCTGGATGTTCTTTCTAAAATGTGCTATCAGGACCTGCCATCAGCTTCCCAGGGTTTGAGCTGCAGAAAATGACCTACGTTCTGTCTCACTAACAGAACTTCCAAAATAATCTCACTCTGGTGAGACGAAACCAACCTCCAAAATCATGGTATCATTGTGAAGTGAGGCAAACAGACAAAACCAACTTCGGGAGAGCAATCAGTGAAGGTCCACAGATCCACTCCATCAACAAGGCCGCCACCTGTGCTGCCCAGGAGGAGAAAATCATGGCTCTAACAGGGACCAGGCAGCCCGTGGGTCAAATCCAGCTATTTGTCTCAGTAGGGAATAGTGAACACAGAGCCAGGCCCTTTGCTCACGGAGAGTCTGTGGCTGATTCTGAACTTGGACGGCAGGTCGAGCACTTGTGACAGAGACCAGATGGCCTGCAAAGTCTAAACTATTTATGATCTTGACCTTTTCAGAAAATGTCTGCCAACCCCTGCTTTAGGTCATTATTGCCACCAGAACAAAATTATCATAAAAATCTTGACGGTAATGTAATTAGTATTTTGCTGAAATGAAGCATGAGAAATGAATTGTACTGCAGAAGATGTAATTGCTCATGATGTGTGCATGTTTCCATTTATTACTCACCCACACATCACTGGTCCATCCTTAGACCCAACTGAGCAATAACAATTAAATCGAGTTACCCTTGGTATTTTGCCTAAATTTTCAGACACATGAAAACAATAGATGTAAGCATTATTGTTTTTTGTTTTGTTGTTATTAAGGGGTATTTCAAATTCAAATATTTCTTCTATCAAAATAGAAGAACAGAATATATTTTGTTTAACAGTGTATTAGCTTGGTTTATCACTTTGAAAATGTTTAGACGCGTGGGATGTTTAGAGGCATGAGTAGTTGTGTCCAGGGATGTGTTAAGCACACAAAGAGGATGTACCAGACCTCAGAGAGGTCATCACAGAGGAAAAAGGCAGACAGACAAAGCTTTGATTTCAAACAAGCCTGAGGGTCCCCAGGAACTGGACTTTTGAAATGAAGCGGCTCACAGGGAGGCTCTCCAAGGCAGAGATGCGGCAGGCGTGCTGTCGCCACCTTTGTGTGATGGAGCAGGAAGGAATCTCTCTCCTATCAGTTCAGGGAAACAAAACACCGCAGGCTGCAGGGCGTGATCCCAGAGAAAAACAGCAGCTTTCCAAAAGACTTTTTTTTTTTGGCTGCACTGGGTCTTAGTTGCAGCATTCAGGTTCTTTAGTTTTGGCATGTGGGAGCTACTTCCCTGACCAGGGATCAAATCTGGGCCTCCTGCAGTGGGAGAGCGGTGTCTCGGCCACTGGACTGCCAGGGAAGTCCCCAAGGCCTTTTTTTTTTTTTTAATTAAATTTAAAAAAATTTGAATGTACAAATCGAAAAGGCTCATTGTAGAAAATTTAGAGAAGCCCCAAATTCTACATTCAGATGTAGTATCTTGAAGTCTGTCCATCCAGGCTATTCTATGCAATTCTTAATAACACTAGTGAAATGAGATCATTATGTATGTAAACCATTCTGAACTGCTTTTGCACACTTAGAAACAGGAAATTCCTGACCTTAAATACACACTGACTTAATTTTAAATGACCGTGTAGTATGCTATTATATGAACTTCCATGAAGCGTTCAGTGAATTCCTTATTGTTGGATACTTACGTTGTTTCCAAAGTTAAACATTTCATTCATGTTTAATTACTCCCTTGAAGTAGAAGGGAAGGTGTGTATATTTTAAAGGTTTTTGAATCATATGGCAAACTGGCCTTCTATGAAAGTATTTAAACTTTATCTCTGAATTTTCATATATTATTTCAGATAGCTCAGTTCTACTTCCACATATTAAAGTATGTCTTCTAATGCATTCGTTTACTGTGTATGCATCATACTGTGTATGCATCATACTGTGTATGATGAATATTGCATAATTAATGCCAATAAATATATGGAAATAATTTTTAAATATTTAATATTTATGTTTTAAGCCAGTGAACATTTCCCCAGACATTTATTAGGAATGCTATTTCTAAAGACACTTCCTGGTTATGTAGTTTGGTCTATTATTTTCTACTGAGATGCCTTTTTTCTTAGATTTTATTTCCTTTATATTGATATAAGGAGTCTCTCAAAACACCATCTGATGTCAAGAAATCCCACTGACATTCTTGCCATCTCCCCATTTCAAACACATGCAATTCACTGCACATGTTCAATAACTATTTGTTAAGCAAATGAACAAGTAAGTATCTGTTGAATTATTATTGTACGGTTACCTTTAGTTTTGACCCCAAGTCTAAGATTTTTATTTAGCAAACCTTTGTCAAGTGTCCGCTTGGGTCAAGCACCCTACCAGGAAATGGAATAATGAGAATCAGAAAGACAGCAGCCCTGCTCTCAAAGAGCTTACCCTCTTGACAGAAAGACAGAATAGCAAAGGGGTGTGAGACAATGACTGTAATAGGAGTGCTTAGATGTTCACGGAGAAGGAAATGGCAACCCGCTCCAGTCTTCTTGCCTAGAGAATCCTGTGGACAGAGGAGCCTGGTAGGCTGCTGTCCATAGGGTCGCATAGAATCAGACACAACTGAAGCAACTTGGCATGCATGCATGCGCTGGAGAAGAAAATGGCAACCCACTCCAGTGTTCTTGCCTGGAGAATCCCAGGGATGGCGGAGCCTGGTGGGATGCCGTCTATGGGGTCCCGCAGAGTCGGACATGACTGAAGTGACTTAGCAGCAGCAGCAGCAGATGTTCAGAGAAGGACCGGATCTGCCTAAGGGATTTAGAGAAGGCTTCACAAACACAGCGGTGCCTCAGTGAAGGCTGGAATAACCGTACAGTTGCACACACTACGAGCTCGAGACCCTGCAGGGTGGGGGTGAAGGCAATCATCGGTGACTTCAGATTCACTTTTTCATGGGTTTCACTAGAACTGATTATCAGTCAAGGGAACCAAGGAGGAGGATTTTAGAAGAAACAGGGTTTGAAGCATGGAGGCGCAGAAGGTGGTGACACATTCAGGAAATTACAAGCGGCTCAGTCTCACTGGAGGATAAAACAGAAGGGATTCCATAGGTTCAATTTACTGAAACCTCAGTGTCAGTACGGAAAACTTTATGCAAATGTGTGTTGATGGCAGCACCATCCAAAAACTCCCCAGACAGGAAACAATTTATATGCCCATCATTATGGGGCTGGGTAAAAACTCTGCATATGCTATCCAAAAAACACTGTGCAAGGTTAAAAAGATGTAACTGTCTCTGTTTCAAATGAAGAAAGATCTTCAGTATTGTATAAACCATAAAATGATAGGATATCATCTCATATGTGTAAAATCAGATGATAAAAAAACACTCGTGTGTTAAAGGATGTTTCAGTGATTATTGGTCTGAGTGTGTTGATGGCCCCAATTCTTGGTCCCTCTCACTCTCTTCACCCTTTGCCATGACTTTTACAGCTTTTTCATCATGAACGTGGAATCTATTTTCCCATGACTGGATACTGAGTTCAGCCATGTGGCTTGCTTTGGTCGATGAGCACTAACAAGTGTATAGTCACTTCAAGAAGAGGTCTGAAAAAGCGCCTTCATATTCCACTCATGTGTCTGGCCACCACTGTGAGGACATGTCTGGACCAGACTTCTGGAGGGTGGAAGACAAACGGAACAAAGTTCAGTCACCCAATTATCCCAGCTAAGCCTACCCGAGACCAGCCTTCAGCCAGCTGATTCCACAGTCATGTGGGTAGATCCTGGCAAGATCAAGACAGCCATCTGGTCGACTCACAGCTGACCACAGACACGTGGACATGTGAGCAAGGTCAGCTGCAATCTCAGGCCAGCCCAGATCAGAAGAACCCTGCAGGCTTGTCAAATAAGCATCCGTATGTCTCTGAGGTCTTGTGGTAATGTTATAACACATGATTTTAGCCATAATAACTGACATGATGTACTGGTATATAATAAGGGCTTACCAAAAATCTGGACAGATGCTCACCAAACTATTAACAGGTTAGTGAGTGGAATTATTGATCAACTTATACATCCCAACACCAAAAGTATTGCTGTACCCTCTAAGAAATAGAAGTGCTCCTCTGTTTTGACTCATCTTCCTTAACTTATTCATTTTTAAAATAATGTTACTTATTTATGGCTGTGCTGTGTCTTCATTGCTGCAAGGACTTTTCTCCAGTTGTGGTGACTAGGGGCTAAACTCTAGTTCCAGTGCAAGGGCTTCTCACTTTGGTGGCTTCTCTTGTTGTGGAGCATGAGCTCTAAGGCACGTGGGCTTCAGTAGTTGTGGCTCCTAGGCTCTCGGGCGCAGGCTCAGTAGTTGCGACGCACGGTCATGGTTGTTCTGCGTCATGTGGGATCTTCCCAGCCCAAGGATGGAACCCATGTCTCCTGCATTAGCAGGTGGATCCTTTATTACTGAGCCACCAGGGAAGACCTAACTCAGTCTTAAAATGCCAACAGCCGAGTAAATAAGAAAATAGACCCTAATCCTGGAAGTCTTAAAATGAAATCTACGTGGTGACAGCATTGGTTTGGTTTGCAAAATGTTCTGAATGGCCAGTGTTGATGCCTACCTGTGACACTCATGGTCTGGACATGAGTGAAGGAGCCACTTAACCTTTATTTTCGCCCATTTTTTGGTAAAGATGTGTGTGGCTCCTGCTGGGGGTGGGTAAGGCCATCTGATAATGCTTGTGTCTCCTAGGAAAGGGAAAGCCACGATGAGAAACTGTTAGAGTTACCCAAGATGCTGCACACACAAGCAAATGAGCCGAAGGCCCTCGGTATGGTGAAGCTGAAGGTTGGTGATTCGATGAGTTTATTTTTAGCCACAGAAATGGCCAACCGCTATATAATCTCTCAGTCAATACTAAAGGAAATCAATCCTGAATATTCATTGGAAAGACTGATGCTAAAGCCGAAGCTCCAATACTTTTGCCACCGGATGTGAAGACCCGACTCTTTGGATAAACACACTGATGCTGGGAAAGATTGACGCAAAAGGAGAAGGGGACAACAGAGGACGAGATGGTTAGATAGCATCACCAACTCAACAGACAGGAATCTGAGCAAACTCCAGGATACAGTGAAGGACAGAGGAGCTTGGTGTGCTACAGTCCATGGGGTCACAAAAAGTTGGACATGACTTAGCAATTGAACAACTACAATATGATCTATCAAACTCCTTGAGCTTGATTTAGTTTGGACTTTAAGATAATAAAAATAAGAGAGCTCTTCTGGAAACACCTAGATACTGATGTATATAGTTATTTCATTTCCTTCATGCTGTCTGGGAGAAGATACTGTTACTGTTTAACCTCCATCAAGTCGAGAAAAAGAGAAAGCCACTAGAAACTCATTGATTGGGCTGGACTGTCCTTCCTACTAAGCTTCAACAAATACTGTTAACTGCCTTCAAAGCATTTAAAATAACCATAAAATCCAAAGTATCAGAAGACCATCCCTTGGTATGAAGCACAGAACCTAGAGGTGGTTGGATGGAAAAATACTGTGAAAATGGGTCAAGTTTGGGACTAGAAGCATCTGGTTCCATTGCCTAACAATTATGTGACCCATAAGTGTCTTAATTTCTTGGTGCCTCAGCTTCCTCTTCCATTTAATGGAAATAATGAAATAACCCCATTATAAACATCAAATTCAGTCACTTGCTATCTCCTTACTTTTGCCTTCAAAATGGTAAGAAGCCTGCAAAGGATCTATGAAGAACCGACTAACATACCACTGTTGTCGGCACTCTCCATAGTTCTTATAATCAAAAGTTTTGACTTGTTATTAAGTCCTCTTTCCCTAGTATGCTTTTAATTTCTAATTCAGCTTGGGTGAAGAGGTAAAGAAATTATTCTAACAGGACAGTTCTGATATCAGCCAATTCTCTTCAATACACAGTAAGTTCAAGGAGAAACAAAGCTTTAAATAAGACACCAGTCCAACCACACATTTAAATATTACAAAAGCCTGGCCGGAAGACACAAAATAATTTGCCCAACACTGCTTCCCAGGTGGTGCTAGTGGTAAAGAACATGCTTGCCAATACAGGAGACATGCAGGTTCGACCCCTGGGTCAGGAATATCCTCTGGAGGATGGCATGGCAAGCCACTCCCATATTCTTGCCTAGAGAATCCCCATGGATGGAGGAGCCTGGAGGGTTATAGTCCATACGGTCGCAAAAAGTCTGACACAACTGAAGTGACTGAGCACTACTAATCAAATAGGATAAAAAATCCAGGACCCTACACTCTGAGCCAGAGCAACTTCTAAAACACTTTCTAACCAATGCATATCTGTAGAACCAATCCATAGTGATTACAGCTAACAATGCTGGGGACTTCCCTGGTGGTTGAGTGGCTAAGATTCCAAGTTCCCAAGGCAGGGTTTGATTCCTGGGTCAGGGAACTAGATCCCACATGCCACAATGAAATCTAAAATCCCAAGTGCCACCACTAAGGCCTGGAGCAGCCAAAATAAATAAACAAACAAGAATGCTGAAGAATAGGCAACATAGTTCCATTTAGATAAATAAAGTGCATCCCTTTTTCATAGGAAAACTAGAACCACATTCCTCTAGGCCGAGTTTGCTGACGGCTTGGTGAGGCCATCTCACACCTGCCACTCAAAAGCAGCAGCATCTGTTCCCTTTCACATTCTCCATCACTTTTATGCATCCTGCTGGACTCTTCCAGTTCCACTGGCATCTTTTCTTCCTACTCAGGAGCAGAGGGCACACCTCCCAGACCCAGGCATTGGCATTTCCAGTCACAACCACCTCCTTCTTGGCCGGGTGGGTCTGCAGACTCCATTCCAAGTCCCTCTACATCATGTTCTGCTTTCAGAGCCTTTGCTAATCGCCCGTCTCTTTTCAGGGACACACAACAGCCCTTGCTTCCTTGTCCCAGTAGACAGGATGTTCTCTGCTTTCAGATGTCTCAGCCCTTCCAAATACAGTCTTAATCTTGGGAAAAGAAGTAATTAGCCTGATGGGGAGGAAACTCCCATTTCAGCAGTTTTCTCCCTCCTGGGTTTTCAAGTAATAGAAGTCCAAGCCAGTCAGAATGAAGTCGAGGGCTGTTGGGTCTCAAAGCCCCACTAAGCTCCAATGGCCACAACTGGCACCCGGAGCTCATTAGTTCTAACTCGACCCTGCTAATCGCTCTGCGTGCTGAATCAGCCTCTGTGGACACTTGGAGGAGGGTTCATTAGTGCTCCAAGTGGCCTTGGAGACCTAAGTCTCACTAGTTGACACACACTTGAAGAAAGAGGATGCCACACACTAAAGGAAGGAAAAATGAGACTGCCCAGAAAGACAAAACTTGTTCTTATTATTCCTCTTGGAAGAACCTTGGTGTGTCATTAGGGGCAGTTCTCCCCCTTCTTGGTAACCCTGGAAGAGAAGTGTTTTTAGATCTGTGGACACAACCCTTCAGAGAGGGGTTTCTCAACCCTGGCACTATGGACATTTCAGGACGGATAATTCTTTGTGATGGGCAACCCTGTGTTTTGTACGATGTGAGCAGCATTCCTGACCTCCACCCACTAGATACCAGAACCATCTCACCAAGCCCGTGGGGCATGACAACAACCAAACATGTCTCCAGACAAGTGGCCCCTGGGAAGCAAACTCATCCCTTGTTGGGAAACATTGCTTTAGAAAACTGCCACCTGCCCTGAAAAGAGTAGACTACAATAAAATACAAGACAAGAATTTACTGGACAGCATCACATAAGAGAAAGTATTCTTGGTTTTTTTTTTGAAAAGCACTTATTTTACTTCTATTTATTTATTTATTTATTTTTTGCCCGTGCTGCATGGCACAGGGGATCTTGGCTCCCTGTGTGCAAGTGTGCTCAGACGCTGAGTCATGTCCAGCTCTTTGCAACCCCATGGACTATAGCCCTCCAGGCTCCTCTGTCCATGGAATTCTCCAGGCAAGAATACTAGAGTGGGTTGCCATTTCCTTCTCCAGGGGATCTTCCTGACTCAGGGATCAAACCCATGTCTCCTGCATTGGCAGACAGATTCTTTACCACTGAGCCACCAGGAAAGCCCAAACTGAAATAGACATCTGAAATGAGCTAGAAATGCTGAGTGTTTGAAAATGGATCAGAAGTAGGTCAAGACAGGAACCAGAGGCAAGAGGTAAAGTCAAAAGTGAGCTGTTATACAAGTCAGGAGGTTCACAGGGAGAAAGAAGAAACTAGGTCTCAAGGGTTCAGCATTGAAGACTCTAGAATAAGGCAAAAGATCACGAGAAGTTTTATCCATTTCCCTCCGATACTTGTTCCTTTCCAGGAAAAAAGTGATGTTAAGATCTGGCCGTGTAGTTGTGCAGAAAATGGGTGAAATAAAGAAAAGACGAAGACCCTGGTTAGTTTCTTGAGAAGGAAACAAGATCAGGTGGCTGAGTCTAGGATGTTAACAATTGATGGAACAAAGCAGGGAAGGAGAAGGCTGGTGTTAATGAAAGACAAAACAGGGGATGGAAACACTACCTTTTAAAAAGTGGTCCTGACCAACAATGTCAAAACCCAAATGCTGCAAAGATGTGAGTAAGGGTAGTGGAGGCTGGTGGTTTTGACTACATGGTGGACCCTTGCTGCCCAAGTAAAGAATGCCCCCGCCCTGCCCATTTCCCAAGGTGAGGCAGGCTCTTTCAGTGTCTTGGATAATGATTACGAAGGACTGTGCTTTCAGGAAAGGTCTGGACACCTTTCCCCACCTCTTGTGATACTGGGCAAGGTGGCAACAGTTGCCTGGCAGCCCCACAATCACAAGGGTGAACAATCCATACACTTACAGCCATCTTGGAGCCAGATAACCTTTCTGATTTTCACTTTGTATGTTTTCTAATTTCGCTGATATTTTTTTTAACCATATTTATTCTCATTGTTTTATTTGCATTTTGCTCCTTTTCTGATTTTTGAATCTGAATATTGATTTCATTCTTTGCTAATGTGATGTTAAAACATGCAAGGACTTGAATTCACCCTTTGGGTATCGCTGACTGAACAAGTAAGACAGGTATTTAGTTTACTGTTTGTCCCTTTTCTAATTGGCCTTTTCCTGCTGATGTGACTTCCTCTTTTATTCAGGGATTTAGGAAAATGGTTTTGAATCTTGTAGTGGTTTCATTCATTTTATTTGTCCTTTTACTATTACGTTCTCCTTGTGGTCAAACTGTGAGTTTAACATTAAACATTTCAGGAAGCTTATTATTTTTCTTGTGGCCAAGCAGATAAACATTTTATCAATGTTTCGTAGCCTTTTGAAAAGATGGTCTATTTCCTGTCTGTGGGATGGTAGCCTTCTAACACCTAACACACTCTGCTTCTGGCTGAAAGCTGCACCGTTCTGGGGGCCAGGGGGACCAGAGGAACTGGGTCCCCCTCCCCACGGACTTCCTTTCCTACAGCATGTGCCACCCCCAAAACAACCTGCCCCAGTTCCACTCCTCAAGCCCCAGGAACTGTGCGGAGAGAGTGGAGACGGGACAGCCTGGGTCTGCACTCACCTACCACTGCTCATGTCCATCCTTTCCAACTGCTTGTTTGTTTTTTCCCCTTTTCTGCCTGGGCTTTATAAAAACACAAAACAGAGACTTTCTGTGTCCACAAAACAATACTTCAGGGGAAAGGGAGGGAGGGAATGGGGCATGAAAAATAGAATGCTCAAGGGGCACAGAGTTGATTTTGCCTGATTATACTTGGTAAATTCCCCCTAATTGATCTGTTTAATTATTGATGCGGAAAGTGTTTGCTTTGAGAGAATTGAGTCATCAAGGGCCCTCAGGACCAAGGAGACAGACATCACCTGCTATGAGATTGGCAGTTAGGGCAAGGCCATCACCCTAGAGCAGAGTGGACCTTGCAGGAGGGGAGGAATGGGTGGTGCCCACGGCCAGCACGTAGAGCTCTCAGCAAGCGCATCTAAGACCCTAGAGCCCAGCAGTTTCTCGGAAGAGTGAGTGATACCCAGGAAGGTGGGCAGACATTCCTGAGACAGACTACCATTCTGCTGCCGATCTTCCTTCTTCAACAAACAAAAATTTATGTTGAGACTCCCAACTCTTGCTGCAGCTCATCTGTCTTTGTGGGTTCAGCTCCCCTTATTGGCTGCAATTGTTTGGAGACTTCAAGTCACAAAAGCCTGATATTTAAAGTGTCAATGCAGTTTTCTGTGAAGGTGTCATTGAACCACTGGGCCAAGTGCTGATATCACAAATAATTTCCTCATTTTCTTCCCTGACATCCATCAGCATTCATTCTCTTGGCTCCAGGGAAAAGGTAATGCCTTCTGGGGGAGGTGGGGTGGGGGGTGAGATGGCTGGAAAATGGATACTTGAAAGTCATTGGAATGGAACAAGAATGGGAATGATTGGATTGATCCAGCAGATTCTGATTTGAGAGTCAATTCAGAATGGATCCTAGAATGAAGGAAATCATAAGACAGTGTCTCTGCCTCCTTGTCTGTAAAGTGTAGAGGCTCCAGTGCACACGTATTGAAATTCCTTCTAGTTTTAACACGCTGGGTATTCAGGTCAAAGAAGAAAAAACTGACTGGGGCTACCCTGGTGGATCAATGGTGAAGAATTCTCCTGCCAGGTTTGATCCCCGATCCAGGAAAACCCCACATGCTGCAGAGCAAGTAAGCCCGTGTGCTACGACCACCGAGCCTGTGCTCTAGAGCCAGGGAGCCACAACTACTGAAGCCCGTGCACCCCTCGAGCCTGGTGTTCCCCAACAAGATAAGCCACTGCGGTGAGGAGCCTGTGTATGGAACCTAGCGAGTAGCCCTCACTCACTGCAACTAGAGAAAAGGCCACTCAGCAGTGAAGACCCAGCACTGCCACAAATAAAGAAATAAAATCCTATTTTAAAAAAATGATCAGCAGCAAAAAAGATGGAAGGTACAGAGATGAGTTAACGCTGATCTCCCTTCCTGAAAGGACCTGCAGCCCAGCTGTATGACCAGCTGAAAGGTCCCAGCTGTTGGAGGCCACAGGGTTCATCCCAGTGGCAAGCACAGACTTTGCTCCGGGCAGCTCTTGGTCAGTGACTGGACAAAGTGGTGACACAGAATCTTAGCCCAAACTGGTGAGCCTCTGATGAGCAATCTTGGCTCAGGGTCTCCCCCTGCGGCTGGCAGAGACTGTGTGGTCTACGATGGGTCTGCTCAATCCAGGTTCTTTCCCTTTTCCTCCACAGGCAGCCTCTTTCCAAGTCATCTTTTATACATCTAACTCCTCTTCAGGATCTGCCTACTGGAAAACCCAAAGAGTGACGGGGAATGAGATGTAAACAATATGGCATAACACTCAGGAAAGGATGTGGTGAATCCAACCATGCGGGAAAACACGGTCATGAAGAAAGTCGTATTTGAGATTTCCTCTGAAGAATAGGCTTCCCAGGTGGTGCTAGAAGCGGCTTCCCAGGCGCTTCCTGCCTGCCAATGCAAGAGACTTAAGAGACGAGGGTTCAATCCCTGGGTTGGGAAGATCCCCTGGAGGAGGGTATGACAACCCACTTCAGTATTCTTGCCTGGAGAATTCCAGGGACAGAAGAGCCTGGAGGGCTATGGTCCATAGGGTCGCAAAGAGTCGGACACAACCGAAGTGACTTAGCATGTCTGAAGAATGAGTGGGGAGGTTAGTGGGTAGAAAAAGAAGAAACTCAGCATTTCCAGCAGAGAAATGGGCGAAAAGGCTCAAGATACAAAGATGCAGCTGTGGGACCCGGGGCGGTGTGTGGGAAGGGAGGATTCCACAACTGCAGAGGTGGAGGTAGGAAACATAAAGCTGGAAAACGCTGGAAACATAAAGCTGGAAAACACAGGATCCGAGATGTACCACCGTCACAGAAGCCCTGTAGGTAGTCCTATTGAAATGAAGCGGGACCCTATGGTCCTTGCCCTCAATGTCCTCAGCCTGCCTTTTTTCTGTGAAAATACTTGAGCCAAAGAATAAGTTTAATCAGAGAGGTGAGAACATACAGAAACAAAAGAAAGCAGTCAAAGGAGAGCAAATAAAAATAGTTTAGTCATTAAGCAAAGTCAGGGACCTTTAGTTCCTCCTCAAGGGCTGTAGCTAGTATTCTGAGCCATATCCTGTGAGTTGTCTTATAGATACTGAAGCCTCCACCGGGTGGGAGAAGCCACCTACATGATGATCAGACATAAGCTGCCACAATTCCAAGAACTGACCTCAAAGAAATGGAAACAAACCAACCCTGAAACTGAAGACTAATTGTATTTAAAACAATCAAGATGACACTGGTCAGACCACTGATGATCAACTTCAAGATGACTGTCAGAGTTGACTGTGCTGTTTCTGCATGGAGCCCCCTCCCTCAGCCTATAAAAGTTCTTGTCCACCAGTTGGGGGAGAGGCGGTGGGGAGTTAGTCTTTGGAACAGAGTGTGCCCTCCCTGACAGGTTGCCAGCATCCAAAATAAAGCAAACTTTCCTTTCCACCAGGGGCTTTCCAATTGGTGCTAGTGATAAAGAATCCACCTGCCAATGCAGGAGACACAAGAGATGTGGGTTTGATACCTGGGTTGGGAAGATCCCCTGTAGAAGGGAATGGCAACCCTCTCCAGTATTCTTGCCTGGAAAATCCCATGGACAGAGGAGCCTGAGGGGCTACAATCCATAGGGTCACAAAGAGTTGGACACAACTGAGCATGCACACACACACTCCTTTCCACCAACCTGGCCTCTTTATTTGTTTTCAGCGGTGAGCAGCTGGCCCCCACTTTCAGTAACACTATTGGTTTGTAGACTATGGAAATGGTAACCCTGGGAGAATGAGCTACCCAAAGCAATAAAGTATGGAATATTCCATAGCACAGTACTCCTGACAGCCCTAAAAAAAGACATTTTACTTCCAGGTAAGTGGTTTCCTCGGACAAGTACCACCTGCTATTTGTCAGGGAAAAAAATGAATTACTTGTCCCATGTTACTGCAAAATCAATCACATCGTAACACCAATCTATCATGTAAAATTCAGCCTCCAGGCTCAAGTTTTCAGGAATGAAACTGGCAGTTAATACTCCCATCCCCATTTACTTATTCAGGAGAAAAAAAAAAAATATTTGCCCATTGAGATCCAAAATAACTTCCTTAAGACTGCTATCAAATTCTAACAATGAAGTTCACCCATCCTGACAAAGTTTTCATTTTATAAATCACAATTTGTTTCAAAAAAAAAAACAAACAAAACAAAAAAACAGAACAGCAGACATGCCTGGTGGCACAGTGAATAAGAACCCACCTGCCAACACAGGGGACATGGGAAGATCCCACATGCGGTGGGCAACTAAAGCCCATGAGCTACAACTACTGAAGCCCACACGCCTTGAGCCTGTGCTCTGAAACAACAGAAGCCACCACAATGAGAAGACCAAGCTCTGCAACAAAGAGTAGCCCCTACTCGCCACAACTAGACAAAGCCCACGTAGCAATGAAGACCCAGTGTAACCAAAACTAAATAATTAAAAACAAAAAAAACTCCATGAAACAGCATTTCCCAAACTTTGTTTGGGAAAACCCAAGAAACACACAGTCCTTTGGGTTTTCACTGTCTAAGGGGAAAAACTATGCATGATAAATTTCACTACACGTCACAGCAAATCCTAGAAACACAACCCTTAAAAGTCCACCATTAAAGTCCATTTAAGTTGGTTGAATCCATTGCCCACTCATATTTGACCACAAGATCCTGCCCTCATAACACCCACAAACACTAGAGAAGAAACATTACAGGGAATACATTTTGCTGGCAGACTTCAAGGATTTCAAATGCATTTTCTATCGAAATGTGATAGTATCAAACAAAACCATTGCTTTCACAAAATTTCATCTTTTATTTTTGAACTTGGTGCCTCTGGACTCAAGGATAAAGTTAAATAGGCTTCCTTCTCAGCTAGGTATGTGGAAGGTCCTTCCAACTAGTCATGGTGTGGAAAGTCCAGGGAATGGTGGAGCCAAGAAATATTATATTTAGTATTTCTAGGGTCAAAAGAAAAGCTACAAGCTGGAAGCACACATTGAAGGTATAATAAGTTTCAGGCCTATGGTTTGTTGAGTTGCCAAGCAATCATCTATTGAACGAACTTTCTATTTTGCAAAACTAAGGAATGTTTGTATACAGCTGTCTTGGTGTCTGTGACCCCATGGCAGTATTCCTGTGTCCATCTGAAGTTTTAGGGATGTGATCAAAATGGCACATTACTAAAAAAAAAAAAAAAAAATGATGCAAATCCATCCCACACAACTAGAGAAAATGTAAGCCAGTGAGTCATGCATTCAAATTTGGCTGAACACAGAGCTAAAAGCTCTTTGGAAATGTGTTAGGGATGCCCTATGCTTACTAATTTGCTACTTTCAAATTGCGGTGTTGGAGAAGACTCTTGAGAGTCCCATGGACTCCAAGAGTCAAACCAGTCAATCCTAAAGGCAATAAACACTGAATATTCACTGGAAAGACTGACATTGAAGCTGAAGCTCCAACACTTTGGCCACCTGATTCGAAGAGCTGACTCCTTGGAAAAGACTGATGCTGGGAAAGATCGAAAGCAGGAGGAGAAGGGGATGAAAAAAGATGAGATGGTTAAATAGCATCACTGACATGAACCTGAGCAAACTCCAGGAGATGGTGAAGGACAGGGGAGCCTGGCATGCTGCAGTCCATGGGGTCACAAAGACTGAGCAACTGAACAACAACAGCCAAGTGAGAGGGTAGGTTAAGCAGATGCGTTCTGGACATCCACCCTCCCTCATTTAGTCAGCACAGATTCTATCACAGAGTAAGAGATGCCATAGTTTTGTACAAACATTTGAAAACAGAGCTGTAATCAATCTGTCATTAGGGAAAGGGACATGACCAGGGGAAGAAATGTCCTCCTTCTCATTGCTCTAAATAGATGCCACATGAAGTTCCCAGGGGATTCTCCTGGTTAGGTCCGATGTCTCCAGTCATTTTAAATGTAAAGGATGTTTACAAATGACTGGTCCAAAAATGATGGCTTCATGAGGTCATGGGTCAAATGCCAAAAATCACAATAATAATAAGATAGTTCATATACACTATCTCTAAGGCTTTCATCTTTCTGGATGGTAAATCTGAAGTGCAGAGAGACTCAACAACTTGTCCCAAGTTACCCAAAGGGTAGGAGGGAGTGTTGGGACTTAAACCCAAGATAGGCATTGCTATTACAAAGTAATATTAAATAATTCTAAAAAACCCTAAATACAGCAACTTCCGATTAACAATCTATTTTACATATTGTAATGTATGTTTCAATGCTACTCTCTCAGTTCCTCCCACCCTCTTCTTCCCTCTCAGTGTCCACAAGTCTGTTCTCTATATCTGCATCTCTATTCTGCCCTGCAAATAGGTTCATCAATACCATTTTTCTAGATTCCACACATGTGTGTTAATATTTGATATATGTTTTTCTCTTTCTGACTTACTTCACTTTGTATAAAAGGCCCTAGGTTCATCCACCTCACTAGAACTGACTCAAATTCATTCCTTTTTGTGGCTGAGTAATATTCCATTGTGTATATGTACTACAACTTCTTTATCCATTCATCTGTCGATGAACATCTAGCAATTATCCTCCAACTGAAAGTAAATTGGAAAAACAGAAAAAAAAAATACCCTAGGTAACACAACGTGTTCAGATATAGGACAAAGCAGATCAATCCCGATGAAACTCAAGGTGAGCTTGCTTTGCAAAACTTGGAGGAAACTGCTACCAACCAAAATTTAAATGGTGCTTCAAAAAGCTTATATCTACATAATCTTCCCAATGGCTACAGTCAGCATCATGCATAGTCACTGCATGTGGAAACATGTTTAAAGTTTTGTAAATGTGACTTGTCATTTTGTTGGCGTCACACACAAGGATGAGGTGGGCATGACCTCTCTTCCATCCAGTGATTTTACAGCACTGAGTCAAGTCCTTCTATCCCACCCCAAACCTCTTTGAAGAGTGGTGGTGAGTGCATGCTCACTCTTGTCTGTCCAGGAATGACCCAGCTAGCTTCACAGTTTGATAAACATAATCAAGACCCATTTCCATTTGATTTGCTCAAGCGTCTATTCCCAAGGTCACCTTAGTGATATCCAGAATTCAAGAGAATGCATCTTCTTCCCTGGATCTCTCAGTCCATTCAAACACTGAGAGATAAAAGCATAAAAAGGTGTCTGTGTCCTTTTACCATGGCTTCTCTCCAGAGTACATTCAAGGTAAAGACCCATGGATTGAGTTTGTTCAAAGAACAGTCAACTCCTTAGACATGCTCATTAGTAAATGCCCGTCTTCAACATCTAAAACCCTTTTCAATGTTCAACCAATTTTTGCCATCAGTGCAATTACTGGGTGACCAGCTGCTCCTAAACTTAACATACCCTTTCATCAGAACAAGGAATTGCAAATGGCAGCTGCGTACATGGGGGGTGGCTCAGGGGTGCTGATCTTATCACATCCCAATATCTGAGAGAGAAAACATTAAAAAGGTTTGATTCCCTTAAAATGTTTCAGGCAGGAAAGACTGCCTTGAATGTTATAAACTTGAATAGAAAAAAAAATGTTCATTTCTTCTATCCCACCCCCTCACTCTGTTCCCAGCATCTTTGTTTGAACAAATCTCAAAAAATGTGTAAATCTTGGCCCAGACTAAGCAAATCACCTTAAAAAGGAAGGTTGGAGAACTGTTTATTATTTGAAATGTCTCTCCTTAGACCTCATTTTTGATAAATTGGCTTCAGCTCCATTACTTCATGATATATCTCCCTTGACATTTAATTATACTTACTCCAAACACATTAAGGGAATCAGTCTGAACAGCTTCTTATTAATATGCAAATTTCTCCTTTGAAAACCCATGAATCTGTGAAAAATCTCTTTAGGCTTCCATTAAACCCACTCAGGAAGTTGTATACCTCACACAGACACTCGCTTCATTCACTGACTCAATGATTCAGCATTTACTAATTGTCTGAGTTAACTATTCTGGCCACATCAAGGGGAGGGGGTGGGGGACGGACAGGGAACCAAATGGGATTCAGAAGCTGAACACTTAAAAGATGAATGATCAGAAGACCAGGCCTGAATTAGCGGCTGTAATTAGAGTTGAAACTCAAGCTTCTTTGCAAACACAATTGGCCAGATGAGTTGAGACGGTCACTCCGTGCCAGAGTACCCCAGTCCACCAGTGAGCAACTTCTCTGGCTGTTGCTCTCAAGACTGGAGTGGAGCAGCTGAAGGTGGGCTCCTGCACACCAAGGGAATCTCCTTGCAAGCACAAGTGTTCTCTGCACACGTGTCCACTTACAATCGCATTTGCAAAAGACCTGGCTGTCCTGTAACAGGGGGCAGGGACCCAGACGGACTCTCCTAGCTCCCAGAGGAGCAAGATGAAGACTGAGAAGGACCACATGAAAGTTCGGACTTCACATTGGCAAATGCGTGGCACTGAGGCTGTCGGGGGTCAGAAGCAAGTTCCAGAAGAAGTCACTGTTCTCAAAATCAGGACAAGAAGGCTACACTTCAGGAGCAAGCAGAAATCCTGATGGAGAGGAGGCAGAGACAAGATGGTGGGAAAGAGGCTTCCAGGAGGATCCAGAACCTGAGGGCTCAGGATGGAAGACAAACAGAGTGGAGATTAACGCAGAAAAGGAATCTGGAGACGCAGAGTTTAGGAGAGAATTAAGGAATTCTCTCTGCTTACAGGACACTTAAGATGGAGAAAGACCACCATCCTCCATTGTCCTCAGATGAAAGGATGGGATTTGGGATGTCTAGGCAGAAGATGATAAGAACTTTGAAAAGCAGCATGCTGGAATCAGGTTCTGGTGGTTTTATAATCTTGGTGGCTTCGAGTATTTCTAAGAAATATTTGCAACGAGTAAACAATACAGTGACATACTGGTTTTGACTCAGGATGAAAAGGGAGAAAACATAACAGGCTATTTTCATGATATATGCAAGGGCCACTTCATAGTCATGTCAACCCAAGTCTTCATTCCTGTAAATGGCTTAACACCCAATTTTCAGAATTCAAAGATGATGTATTTAAGACACTTGTAATGAGCAGGAGTCATGAATGATCAGTTCTGTCATTAAAAACACTCCATAAAGATGGGATGCATTCCATTGCCCTTCCCACCCTTCACCTGAACAGGTGGACTCTCAACCACTCTCGTTATTCTAAGCATTTTACAACGTCCCTGACCACTGAATTAGCGAATACTGAACCATGCTGTTATACTGGGTTCCCATGAGCCTTTGACCACAAAATTCCCATCAGTTAATCAGTATATCATCTTGGCTTATGTGTGTTTCTGTTTAAATACATCTCATTTAATCTATCCTGTTGATTCACTAACCCTGAAGCTTGCAGCCAATCGCACACTAACTCTGACCAGAGCAAAGCTTATCTAACACACTGATTACCTCCACAGAGCATATCACAGCCTTCCCATGCTCAGGAACACCAGATAGCATGTCAGTCCCTTCCCCACGGCCCCCACCCCAGCTATGGCCAAAGCTGCCAATCATATCATTAAACCAATCAGTTGGTTTAAGGCATGAAAACAGAACCCTTCATATGAGAAGAAGCTTCTTGTCTAAAAGTCACAGAGTCAGGATGGGCTTTGTGGGCATCAGACCCACCGTCTCTCAGGGTCCATGCTCAGAAAGGCTCCACCCTCCTTTCAGTGTTCTGCTGTTACAATTAAAATTTCATAATAATTTGTTAACAAGGACTCCTCCATTTTCATTCTGTATCATGCCCCATAAAGGACACATCTGGTCCTGCATGGAGATAATTAACGCCTGAGGGAGGACCCACCCCCAGATCCCTGCTCCAGTGCTTCTCACATCTGCATGTAGTGACCCCACCTCTGAGGGGCAGCTCACCTATGCAGATCTGTGGCATGTCAACTTTGTGCCCCAAGAACCCATCCATCCACCCACCCAACCATCTACCCATATATCCATCTACCCACCCACCCATCCATTCACCTATCCACCCAACCATCCATCCACCCATCCACCATCCATCCATCCATCTAATTATTCATCTGGCTATCCACCCAATTATCCATCCACCCATCCATTCATCTGCTGCTCTTCCCACCCATTCATCCACTCATCTACCCATCCACACATCCATCTGCAGAGGGCGGGAGGGCTGTGAGTCAATCTCTCTGCACTGCCCAACTTGAACACATTGGAATCACAGGCTCTGCTCTGCAGAGATTCAGTTTAACTTTATTACAGGAATGAGCTAACAGTCAGGCAGGTTAGGGACACAATCATTTCCTGGATAAACAGCACGGCCTTGGCCCATATGGCTGCGTCAGTGGCATATTTTATGCATATGTATTTTTATAAAGTAGCTAGAGAAATAAAGCAACCCTATATCATCTAAGAACAACAATCTGACTTTCTGTTTGGCCGGCTGCCCTGTAGTCCTTCCCTCCACAGCTCCTGAAGCAGTCCCCTGCCTGTCCCTGCTACTTTGCACAAAGGTGAATAAATCAATGTAAAACTCTTACTATCTTATTTTCTCTGTACTCCCCCCAGTTGTGTCCTCCCCGTCTTGAATGCTTTGAGAAAATTAATGCCCATGTCTCTGGCAAACGTATTGCACCTATAATTCAGCTTTAAAACAAGCACACCAGCAGTGGCCAAACCTTGGGGAGAAGGTTCATTTTTCACACGAGTAATTGAATCCTTCCCTTCAATTTCCTTTCAAGTATTAAAGACAACTGATGCCTCGCTAAAAAAAACCTTATAAAATTTCCACCAGATATTTGTCAACTGAGGGTAGAGATGCCTCTTTTACAGTACAGGGATGAGGGGAATGGGGAGAAAAGACTGGGAAAGCACACTCTGGGGTTCACAGGTAAGGAGGTTAATCCAAGGTACTGAAAGTAGTAAGGATCTTTTATTTCATCAGCCTCCATTTTATGCCATCAATATTTCAATAGCATGAAAATCCAGATGTCAGTGTTTTCTTAGGTGACAATCTCACTGAATTTAACTGAGTTTTCAACAAATGCAATAAACATTCCCTAGCAGATTGCTTTGCCCTACCACTCTTTTAAAAAGTGTTTTCTATCAAAAAAAAAAAACCTGTTTTTTTGTGAAGTGCCATATTTGTATATTTTAAGTGACACATCAATTTTATAGTATTTTTCTACCTAACAGAAACAACATGTTGGATAGAACGTGTTAATTGTCAGACATCCAGCAGCTGTTTTCTGAAACAAAGCTCACTGTGGTACTGCACAGCTCAGTCACCCTTTGTGTTTACAAGAGCAATCCCACCATTTTTTCCAAAAATTTTTTACCATTCCCTGAAATGGCTCGGTGGTTTCCTCCCAGTCATTCGGATTGCCCACTGAGTAGCCCGGGTCCTCCAGCCCCCAATCCAGCCCCATTTGGGGGAAGGGAAGTCCTGCAGGGTCTACCACTGAGAAGTCCCTGATGTTTTGTTCTTGTTTCACTTTTCTTCACCAAGAGTCTGGGCAGCATCCAAAGATACAAAAGCAAAGAGTCTCTCAGGAGGAAGGAAAAGTGTCAGGGAAAATTCTACCAAATCAAATCCATCAGAAACCTCTTGGCCTATTGTCTCAGTTATCTACTGCTGTTTAATGAAGTGGTCACAACATAAAGCAGGAAGCAATACAAGCATTTTGTATTTTAGGAAGAACTTGGCTAAGTGGTTCTTCTGCTCCGTGTGATGTCAACTGAACTCATGAAGCTTTATTCATCCTGGATCTCAGTTGGGGCTAGAGTAACAACATAGCTTCCATCACAAGTACGGGTCCTCAGCTGAGGGGGCTAAAGAGCTGGCGGACCTCCTTCTCCAGAGGGTGGGCCTCCTTGCACTGTGGGTCAGAGTACCAAGGGAGCAAAAGCAGAAGCTGCCAGGTCTCTACATGGATAACTAAGTCTGGAACTGGCAGAGCATCACCTCTGCCTTTGTCTACTGGCTCCTGCAAGTCACACAGCCAGCTCAGATCCAAGGGAGAAGAACTTATTCGATTATCAGATTCCACCTTTCAATGGGAGAAAGGGATGCACAAATATGGATGGGAGGAACTGTTGGTGGCCATTGTTGGACACAATCCCAGATTATTGCCCAGTGTTCCTTTAAACTGAGGTCCTAGCTCAGAGGAATGTACTCAAGATCAGTGGAGGGATTTGTGGTTGGTCGTTCTGCATCATTTCACTTCACAGGTTAAACGTGTTGCTGAAGAGCATCTTTTTCCTTAAATGACACTGCAGGTTTGCTATTACTGAGTCATTTCAAATTTGTTTGAGTTACAGATCAGTCCTATCACCAGATGTCAAGTTGTGGGTAAAGTAGGAAATTTGTACAGTGGAATCAGATTGTGGGCAATTCCTCAACTACCCAATAATCACGCTCAGAGAGAATGAAACATATAATGTTTTTATGCTGCCCTGTTTGGTTCAAAAGAAACTTTGGCTTCCAACAACACAGAAAAGGAATCTTTCTTTGTTTTGTTTCGTTTGCTATACCCTAATACAAAATATTTTTGGTGTTAAAAAACTTAAAATTAAACAAACAAACAAACAAACAAAGAATCTCTTGGCCAAATTTCCAGAAACAAAAATAATATATGGGCTTCCATGGGTCTAAAGGATTCTCAGAGATCATTTCGGCCATAGTTCAGTGATATTAAAAGCTCACCATGAACCACAGAAGATGAGATTCCATCTTATATGTTTCAAAACAGTCGCTACAGAACTACAAAGAAAGGGTACCTGCCCTGCCCCCCAGGCATAGGTGAGTAAGCCCTAATTCCCTCCATGGAAACATTTTAGACTTGCAGGTCCAGGTTGATAGACTTTTGAATTCCACCAAAAATTAGTTCCTGGAGATACATCTCTAGTATAGATGACATGCATTTTTATACAAAGAAAGTAAATGTTCTCTTTTTAATTTCTGAGGGACTCTGATTACCAAGCTTTTCTAATTGAGCAAATTATTTTCAAGCAACAATCTATACTGTTCTAGTATTACTGGTGTCACTAGCTTCTTGACACTGGGCAAGATGTTTTTCCATTCTCTGAGCTCCAATGAACGGATTCAGCAGTGCTCATCAAAGGAATGATATATGTCCAGTTAAAGAAAAGAAGTAAACATCATTGCCATCAACGCTTACTCTTATAAAAGGCTTTACAGGTTACAAAGCACTTTTATGTGACAATCTCATTTGATTTCAATTTCTAGAGTCCCTTCCATCTTCGACACTGTAGATGTGATGCATTAAAAAATGCATGGTCAATTGATAAAATATACCTTGTTTCAGCAGTTTGCTTTAAACAGCCAAGGAGTTTTAAAAGCTCCTGCAGTGGGGAAAATCTAATTCCTTTCATCTCTACGTTTGTGTTGGATGACCACATATCATTTGCAAAATATTTTTCAAAACTTAAGGAGAGGTGTGATTTACTATTTAACGATCAGCTTCCACTCACACATGCTCTGTGGTTCATCGGGAGAAAATCACTGTAGAATAAGAACCTCCCAAAGAAAATGCATTCAATTTATCTTCTTAGAAGATCTTGGCATTTATTTCCACTGGGGGCTACCCAAAAGAGGGAAATGGAAAGGGGGGTGGGTCTCTGAGACTCACATCCTTCTTTAAACACAGCAACTTTCCTTTCACCAGCTTTGTTCCATTTTGCCTCAGTGTAAAATTTCAGTTGAACCAAGAGTTCTAAGGTCACCAAATATTTGAAATCTACCGCTTAAAGAAACACATGTGGATTTGTAAATCTTGCTAAATCTACTTGTATATTGTGATACAATTCTCCTTACTGATGGTGTAAAAGAATTTTTTTTTAACTGAAATCTATGATATGAACTATTCAGACTGACCCTGAATATCCCCAAAGGCCTCCTTTATACTTCTACCCTGTGGTTTGAATGAATGTTGAATGGATGCCAGACATTTCCTATCTCTGTGCTAAAGAGCCCAAGACTACAAAAGAAGTCAAGCCAGGGAAAAAAGAAAAAAAGAAAAAAGACCCAGCCATAAAGTTTGAAAGAATCCTCAGATGTTAATTCTGGCCCAAGTGCCAGAGTGATTCACTGGTGAGAGCTGCTGAGTAATCGTACTTTAGACTTCTTAATCCGTGTTCTATTAATGGATTTTAGCCACAGCTCAAAAGGTTAGGAATTAAAGACCACATTTCCACCTCTTCTTATTAAATTATTCTAACCTCATCCTCAGTAATTCATCACTGTCTTAACTCACTCTTGGTATACACATTGGGAATGGAAGAGCCAGTTTGTATAATTACCATCTCCACGTTCCCAAACACATTATAAGAAATTCAGGCCTGAGTCCAGTTTCTTTGAGACTTGAGGGGCCAACTCTTCCAATTTTACATCCTGTGTACAGAACAGCACCAGTTCCAAGAGGCGCATGCTCTTTGAGAACTCTCTTCCTTTAGTGGAATCATAAGCTTGATTAGTTTCAACGTTGATTTAGGTTGAGTCTTCAAGCATCATGGCCGGGTGGCCATCTGTTGGCTGTTGACATAGCTCTCATTGGATGAACACACATTCTGAAGGCTATTCCAATACAGAAGATACAGGTCAGGTCTTTTTGCATCTGTGCAAAGTGCTCGTTTTCTCTAGTTTTTTGCATGTATAATAAAGCATGGCTGAAGAAATGAAAGCCTTGACCTAATGGTACCTGTTATAGGATCAGTGTCTCCTTAAAATCCATGTGTTGAAGCTTTAAACCCCAAAGTGACTGTATTCAGAGAAGGTTAAATGAAATCACAAGAGTGAGCCTTAATCTAATAGGACTCATGTCCTTATAAGACAAGACCGAGACACCTGGGATGCTCCTGCACAGAGGAGAGGTCACATGAGGACACAGTGAGAAGGTGGCCATCTGTAAGCCAAGCAGCGAGGTCCTGCTGCTATCTTGATGTTGGACTTTCAGACTTTAGAACTGTGAGAAAATAAACTCCTTCCTGCTATTTAAGCCACCCAGTCTGTGTTATTCTATGACAGCAGCCCTATAAAACAAATTGTTTGTTGTTGTTGTTTAGTTGATAAGTCATGTCCAACTCTTTGCAACCCCATGGACTGTAGTGCACCAGGTGCCTCTGTCCATGGGATTTCCCAGGCAAGAATACTGGAGTGGGTTGCCATTTCCTCCTCCAGGGAATCTTCCTGACCCAGGGACCAAACCCATGTCTCCTACATAGGCAGATGGATTCTTTACTACTGAGCACCTGGCTGGTGGGTGGCAAAGTGGGGGTGGGGGGGATGGTTCCCAGAAGTTCGGGTTCAATCCCTGGGTTGGGAAGATCCCCTGGAGGAGGGCATGGCAACCCACTCCAGTATTCTTGCCTGGAGAATCTCCATGTACAGAGGAGCCTGGCAGGCTATAGTCCACAGCATTGTAGAGTCAGACATGACTGAAGCAAGTTAGCACAAACAGAGCCACCTGAGAAGCCCTAGCAAACTAATACAGAACCATAAATCCTAAGATCTGGAATCATCATAAAGAAGATTAGTTCCAGGAGACATTAGGTCTTGATCTGAGGAGCCAGGACATGGAGAATCTAATTTTTTTCTCTGTGTTCCTAGGAGGAAATCTAGAATCTGCTAGAACCATAAAGATTTGGGCTCAATTATAAAAAAGAAGTTTTAATAGTTAAAGTTATTCAAAAGAAGAATGAGCTCTACACAAAGGGAAATGAGATCCTTTCACAAAAATAACCACTTGTCAGGATTTTGAAGCATCATGTAGAATGCTGGACTACTATGAATCTATGATGATTTTTTTTTAATCTATGATGATTTTAAGTGATAAGTGTGTTAAGAGTAGAACTCAGGAGACCTCTTGTCAAAGATGACTGCTAACCAGATCATGATGTTGGCCAGTTGCATGGCATCTCTTAATCTCATCTTCCAAACAATTTTTAAATGTAGTCTTTCTTTTTAAAAAATGTTTATTTATCTGGCTGCATCAGGTCTTAGTTGTGGCATGTAGATCTAGTTCCCTGACCAGGGATTGAACACAGGCCCCCTGCATTGGCACCACAGTGTCTTAGTCACTGGAAAACCAGGGAAGTCCCCCAAAATCTTTTTTTAAAACGAGGACAATTGTGAAAATCAAGACTATTATTGAAGCATTATACGAATGGAAACAAATCATCACCATCAACATGTTGTTTGTGTCATCAAATGAAATGCCATCCTAACCCTAAACCCTAACCCTAACTCTAACCCATATATAAACACAGGCATACCTCATCATAAGAGATGCAAGAAACATGGGTTCAATCCTTGAGTCAGGAAAATCCCCTGGAGCAGGAAATAGCAACTCACTGTAGTATTGTTGCCTGGAAAATTCCATGGAGAGAGGAGCCTGATGGGCTTATACAGCCCATGGGATCACAGAGTTGGACATGACTGAATATGCATGCATTTTATTACACCTGAGAGGCCTCATTGCCTTTGCACTTTTTACAAATTGAAGGTTTGTGGCCACTCTTCCTTGAGCAAGCCTACTGGAATCCTTTTCCCAACAGCCATTTGCTCGCTTCATGTTTCTGTGTTACATTTTGGTAATCTCCATGCTATTTCCAACTTTTTGATTATTATTATATTCTTAGGGTGATCTGTGATCAGTGATCTTTGATGTTAGAATTACAGAAAGATGATCATTTGCTGAAGGCTCAGAGAATGATGAGCACTTTTAGCAACAAAGTATTTCTTAATTAAGGCATGTACACTGATTTTTAGACATAATGTTATTGCGCACTTAATAGACCACAGTGTAAGCATAATTTTTGTATGCCAGAAAGCCCACACAACTTGCTTTATTGCAATATTCTTTATCTTGGTGATCTGGAACCAAACCTGCGGTATCTCTGAAGTATGCTCACGTCAGCATTACCCAGAACATTCAGCACAAAAAATATCAGATGAATCTTAGAGTATCTTTAAAATGATACTCATCTCTTAAAGATGAGTATCTCTTTAAGAAGATATTCATCTCTTAAAGATAAATCCTAAAGAGTATCAGATGAATCTCCATGTCCTGCCTGCGTGTATATACGGCTGACCGTGAACAACATGGGCTTCAATCGTGTGGATTCACAGGGAGTTTTTTTCAATTAATATTATGCAATACTCAGCTGGTTGAATCCATGGATGTGGAAACGAGGATACGGGAGGCTGAGATGGGACTTGGGAATCTTCAGATTTGGTACCCACAGAGGGTCCTGGAATCAATCCCCCGTGGATACCAATGGATGAATGTTTTTATGCCTTGTTCTAGGTTTGCTTTAAAAATATAAACAAGTGTTTACTGAAAAGGCGATCATCTAAACTCCTTAACAAACCAAACCTTGAAACTTTGCATGACACCAGAAGAAAAAGCAGAGGGGAACTAGGACAGAGGATTCTATTTTCCCTAGGTGGAATGGGATCTGTCTAAGCTGTTGGCACACAGAAACAAACATCAGTCCTTCATGATTAGGTCCGGGACAACCTTTGTAACTGGGGCAAAACTGCCTTTGCCATGAGTCACCCTTTGGAGGAAAGGGCTGTCTGCCCAGAAGCAGAGCTGCTGTCTCCCCTGCTTCCATCCATCATTTCTCTGGCACAGCCCCAGCCTCTTCACTGGCTCAGCTCGGCTCATATTGCCGTGGAGAAGAGATGTCAGGAGACTCTGACTCAGGTGAGCGATAAGGAGCAGATGGTGCCTCCATCACTCCAGCCCTTCTGCACACCCTGCTCCTCAGAACATGAGTAATTATTATAAATGCGTGGGTGATCGGAGGAGCAAAGATGCGCGTTTTCCAAGGGGACCTGCAAAGCCTCATCTTCTGAAAGGAAACGCAGCCGCAGAGGCGGGCAACACAAAGGAACCCTGATTGGATATTGTTGTTTAACAAGACGCTCCCTCTGCGGGTTGTTGTCTTAATCTGATTAATGAAATGAGGGTGCTAGCAAGGGGGTCTACTACTCGTGGCGGACCAGGTTGGGCAATTCCCCCCTGAGCACCAATTCTCAGCACCCTTGTCAGATAATTGTTTATGATGAGATGAATGCATGTGGCCGTGTCGGGAGAAGGAGACTGATGGATGGGTTGTTAATGATGGAAATAATCAGTTTGGTAATAGCCGGCTCCTGCGTTTGTCAAGTGCCAGCGGGAGGATTAACATCGCTGAGACCCGGCGTCTTTATCTCCAGGCTGGAGTCTGACAACTGCCCAAGATCACCCATGAATAAACAACGTGCCTTCCCTAGACATCATTAAACTGCCCATGCAGATATGCCTACATCACGCTGATATCTTAATGACACCAGAGTGTCCAGGTAATGAGGCCAGGGGACAATGAATGAAAGGAGACACGGGCCCTGTGCTGGCCCCAGGGAGCACCTTCCCCAGTAACCCACCCCATGGTTTGCTTATTATCATCAGGGAGGAGCTTTCATTTATGGATTTTTCTTTCCCCTTGGTTTGCCATGATGACCTTAGAAAGCTTTTCTTCCTTCTCTAGACTTGGGAGCTAAGCATCTCTCTTAACAGAAGGGGTTTTCAGGTTTTCTGTCCCACTCCACTGGGCCCCCTTTCTGTGGCTGAGTGGCCTCTGAAATACGCCAACCTATGCTCAGGACATGGATGAATGTGGACTCTGGACCTGGGGTAGCGTCACCTTATCCCTGAGGTCATGGAAGAGACCTCAGTCCTGGAAGGGACTGCCTCCTGCTCAGTCTGCATCACCCAGGGCATCCAGCCCAGTAACTTAAAAAGAATCAGATGAACTGTTATCTCCAGCCTCTTATCAATTTTAGGGGTTGCTTTTGTATGGGATCCCCTGTGTGTATTTCTCTGCTTCGTTTCCACCAGTCCTTTCACTCACTCTTGTGTCATAAAATGAGATGATCAAATAGCATCACCGACTCAATAGACATGAATCTGAGCAAACTCTGGAAGATCGTGGAGGACAGAGAAGACTGGTGTGCTGCAGTCCATGGGTAGGCAGAGTTGGACACAACTTTGTAACTGAACAACAACTATCCATACTCTCTCCTTGAAGCTAGGATATGGGTACTTGCATCTTATCTCATTCCTTTATCATCACCAGGGGTAAAAAATGGATCTGCCTCCCTACTTTCTTCCTGCCAGCTCCACGTCACTCTTCTCAGTTTTCATCATTCTGCAGACAACGTCCCCACTGACTTACTTCCCTATGGAAACTGGACCTCCCCTACAGTTGCTCTTTAACTCCTCCTTTTACTGACCGTTCACGGGCTTACTTTCCTCATCCGAAAAATAAAGAGTTTGCATGAGATCATCATTTCTCAAACTGTATTCTCTGAACAATTAACCTTTCTAGCACAGGGCCACGTAAGGATGTGCAATAAATACGTGTTGAAGAAATGAAAATATATGTGTGTGAAAACATGGATCTCATAGATAAGTTCAGAGACAGTTGAAATACGAAGAATAAAGAGTTTGCATGAGATCATCACTTCTCAAACTGCATTCTCTGAACAATTAACCTTTTAGCACAGGGCCACGTAAGGATGTGCAATAAATAGGTGTTGAAGAAATGAAAATATATGTGTGTGAAAACATGGATCTCATAGATAAGTTCAGAGTTGAAATACATGTGTTTAATGTTAAGGACTTTTAGACCCTGTGATGTTCTAAAAAGTACTATGAAGCTCCGAGACCCCAACGGTATGCAACTTTTCGTGAACACCCTGCTATGGAACTCATGTTTTCCAGGTTGCCTAGGAATCCCACGGAACACACACCAGACTCATATTACCAAAGTTCCCACCATTATTCTATGACCTAGTAAATCACACGACCTTGTCTTTTATACAGAACCCCACCCTCCACCCCTATCCATGTCAGGGGAAGAGAAGGAGCCTTCATCTCAAGCCCTTTCCTCAGCATCTGACCCTATGCCTCATCTTTTAACATCTTGCTATTTAATGATACTAGCAAGTCCAAGTCTCACTGTCTTCAATGACTCTGTCACTGTACCGCTCTTATATACTGTCACAATTGCTTCAGGCTCCTGTAACTCAATAACATAGATTAATTGGCTTGAACAACAAACATTCTTTTCTCACAATCCGGAGGCCGTGCGGTCTAAAATCAAGGTGGCCGCAGACACGGTGTCTGCTGAGAGCTCTCTTCCTGGTTTGCAGACGGCCACCTTCTCACTTCTCGCTCTTTTGCCCCCTCCCAGCAGTGACAGTGTATCAGTCTTATTTTACCATTCTTGATCTCAATATTTGTAAGAATGCTGCTCAGGTATTTTGTGGCTACTCCATCCATTCATGTTTTCTCATGACTAGATGAGGGTCAAGGATTTGGGAGAAGAAAAGCCTGCCCATGAAGCCCTCTTCCCTGGATTACACCAGGGGATACAAGATCTCAGAGGCTTCCCTGGTGGCCCAGGCCGTAAAGAATCTGCCTGCAATGTGAGAGACTCGGGTTCAATCCCTGGGTTGGGAAGATTGCCTGGAGAAGGGCACGGCAACCCACTCCAGTATTCTTGCCTGGAGAATCTCTTGGACAGAGGAGCCTGGCAGGCTACAGTCCATTGGGTTGCAAAGAGTCAGATGTGACTTAGCAACTAAAACAACAACAAATATTTTATATGAAAGCTGTTAAGAGAGTCAATCCTAAGTAAAAGCTGGTTTGGGTTTAGGGAGAAATTGAAACTGAGGGATTTATTCAGGACCAGGGTAAGATGACTGAGATACTTTCCTCTGGTGTAAAATTTCAAGGGCACCAAAAATTCAGTCATCAGAATAAATGAGATGTTCATGCAATATTTTAATAAATAAGAATTGATGCAAAAATATCGATCACAAACCAAGCAGCAACCTTTTGAATAAAGGCAGGGTCACCATTTATTTGCTCCGGCAGTGTGTTCAGATTCCTTTGACAGGCCTCCACCTTCTATCGAGCATACAGCACTGAACGGTCCTAAAGCCCAGCTTGGATCTCACCTCTGCCCTGTTCTAAGGACCACATGCACGTGAGTTCTTTGTGACCCTGTGGACTATAGCCCCCCAGGCTCCTCTGTCCATGGAATTGTCTAGCACGAATACTGGAATGGGAAGCCATTCCCTTCTCTGGGGATCTTCCCAACCCAGGGGTCGAACCCGAGTCTCCTGCATTATAGGCAGATTGTTTTTACCCCTGAGCCACCAGGGAGGCCCTCTAAGGACAACAGACAACTCTAAAATCCTGAGCCAGCACCCTTCATACTCAGGCTCCAACTATTTTCCCTGCTTTAATGAATTTCCTTCTATGGAAAAAAAAAAAAAATTAAAAAGAAACTTTCTTTTGAATAAACCGTATTCACTTCCACCTTGATGCGGGGCTTAAACTATTTCCCATTCTTAAAATTTTCACTCTTTACCAAACTCTCTCCATTGAGATCCAGCCATCTCCTTATGCAACTTTCTCACCATGACCTATTTCCCCTGCGCATTTCCTTTTTGTTTTCTGGTCTTTCATATATGATTTAACTTAAAATTTTCTATTTAACATTGTAGGTTCTGGGTCAACTCTATCCAACTAAGCTGCGTGCTTTGTGAAAGAAAGAATTCCATCTTATCCTCTTTTTGTCCAGCTGACAGGCCCTTACTGGTTTGATTTAGACCTGAGTTTATGGCTATCTGGCTGGCAATTGTCGGTTTCAGTCCCAAACATTTTAATTTTCCCTTGGCTGACCGGGGTACTTATCATCTAAGTGCCGAGGTACGTCAGGACAAAATGTGACTGTGACACCGATCAATACAGCCTCCCTGTAAGGCAGGGGTCCTCAAGGCGTGTGAAAAGTCGACGTGGGGAGGGTGGGAGGGCTGTTCTTTCTACCTCTTCTTAGGTGGCTGGCTTTGGCTCTGTCAGCTCATTTGCAACTTTATTTATAAAGAAGAGTCTTAATCTGTACTGAAATGTGTTTGTCTCCAGAACTCTGCCTACTGGCTGGAGAGTGTTCCAACCAACTTCTGGATCAGGGCCATTCAGTATTGCATTTGTTACTAACTTTTCACGGTGGCCTGGGGGCGGGAATTGGGGAATTTCTCAAATGCAAATTAAAACAAAGAAAAGAGTGAAAGTGTTTGTTGCTCAGTCCTACCCAACTCTTTGCAACCTCATAACTGTATGGAACCCATCAGGCTTGTCTGTCGATGGGATTCCCTAGGCAACAGTGGGTAGCCATTGCCTTCTCCAGGGGATTTTCCTGATCCGGTGATTGAACTCCTCTCTCCTGCAGCGCAGGCTGATTCTTTACCATTTGAGCCATCAGATAAGGAAGGGTTTGGCTAAAATCTTCTCTCTTCCAGCCATCTCTGAGACCTTGAAATTGAGAAGGGGAAATGAAAGCTGCAGATTGGGCTAAACAACTTCCCACACCTAATCTTTTTGCAACAAGCTAAAAATCAGAAACTTGAGTAACATGTGAAGGTCAGAGCCTCAATCCTGCCTGGAGCAGATTCGCCACTGAACAGAAAGTCTTAGAAACAAAGCAAAGCAAAATAAACAAACAAGAAAACCCCAAAGAATAAGCCTGTGATCTGTCAAATGGAGGAGATGTCTCATCTATGAGGCAGAAAGCCCCCAACTCTGGTTAGTTTATGGAGAAGGTTCTTTTTCCTTTGAATCTCTGATTTTCCTTAGGGTCTCCAGCTCCCATATTTCTGTACCCTTGCCTTGTGTCTAATTTTCCTGTGGAATTCTGTCTGGAATTTTTATAGGGAAATTATTAAATCATCCCTTGCTCTTAAGTTCCTATCTGTAAGGGTTTCCAAAGGAATAAGATTCCTTCTGGGTATCATCTTAAGGAAAATCTGATAACAATGTGGGTGGTTAGGCCAAGACGGTGACAATTTTAAAAGGAAGTACCTGAAAGGGTGCATATTAAAAAACAGAGACACCACTTTGGTGACAAAGGTCCGTCTAGTCAAAGCTACGGTTTTGACAGTAGCCATGTACGGATGTGAGAACTGGACCATAAAGAAGGCTGAGCATTGAAGAATTGATGCTTTTGGACTGTGGTGCTGGAAAAGACTCTTGAGAGTCCCTTGAATGACAAAGAGATCAAACCAGTCAATCCTAAAGGAAATCATCCCTGAATATTCACTGAAAAGACTGATGCTGAAGCTGAAGCTCCAAGCCTTTGGTCACCTGATGCAAAGAGCTGACTCATTAGAAAAGACCCTGATGCTGGGAAAGATTGAAGGCAAAGGGAAAAGAGGGAAGACGGAGGATGAGATACTTGGATATCATCACCAACTCAACGGACAAGAGTTTGAGCAAACTCTGGGAGACGGTGAAGGACAGGGAAGCCTGGCATGTGATAGTCCTTGAGGTGGCAAAGAGTCAAACACGACTTAGCCACTGAACAGCAATAACAACCTGAAAGGGTAAGGGAGCGAGGTTAAGAGTGATTAACTCAAAAAGAGATTTTTTTTTTTTTTTTTTTTGAGAAATCAACACTATTTCATATTGTGCCTGGGAAAAAACTCTAGAGCATTCAGAAAAGAGTGTATCAGCTGACCAGAGGCACCTCAGACAATAAAAATCTTCTCTTTTGAAGCATGGAGTGCTTCTCAATTGCTTTGAGAAGTGGCCTTTTGGTGTTATTTGGACTTTTGGTTCCCCTGGGACTTCCGCTTCCTGGCTTTTCATGATCAAGTAAATTTAAAATCCATTTTTTTTTCCTTCCCATGGGGCAGAGTTGACTCATGAGCAAGCATCGCTGTGGCCCAAAGACCAACCCTGTGAACAAGAGGTCCATGTGTCATCTATTGAGTTGCCAGCCTGTACACCAGGCAGGACGAGGCTTGGAGTTTCACAGATCCAGCGGCTAAGCCCACAGCCTGAGTCCAGCAGTCTGAGGAGCTTGGAGCCTTCACTGACTGCAGAAAAGTACCAGGGAAATTTGCAGCGTTCAAAGAGGTAATTGCCCGTTATTGCTCTACTGGTTCCAATTTTAGTGGTAAATGAGCAATGTATAATGTATCAGGCTTATTAAAAAATAAAAATGAGAAATACAAGTGCTCCAAGGGGAATGGCGAGCCCACCAAGGTTTCCCAGACTCAGCCATGACCACAGTGGCCATCTGAGCACTCTAAGTCCACGTGGTGCTGGCGTCCCGGGGCTGCAGTCACCCGCTGGGCACTCAGGGGCCACTGCACGGCCCTGACCAGTGCTTGGCCTTCTTCACCCAGTGCTGGTGACTCAGGAGCTGTCACGTCCAAACCCTCGTTAGAAGCATGCTTAGCCTTCCTCCGAAAGAGACAGAGGCAAAGGTTTCGTTTTTCAAGCAGGAAGAGAAGTTCATCGAGGTTTCCCTCATCTGCCAGGGTAGGTGGCAGGAAAGACATTGTCCTTGAAACAGATGTCACCTCCCGCCAGCATCTGTTCACCCACAGCTCCTCTCTGCCTTCTTATCTGGATTAAACTACATGATGTGTTCATAAGTGATCTTGTAGGCAAACCGCCATCATCCTAACCCATCCTGCACCCTCACCTTGCTGAATCATTCTTCCTGAATTCCCCTTAAAACCATTCTGGGTACCTGGCTTCTCAGCAAATAATAAACCAACCCTTTAGCCCAGAAGTGACAGCTGTCCCCCATGGAGTCCCAGACTACCTACCTCTCCTGGGCTGTCACTCACTCCTCCCCAGCTTGCCACCCACATTCCTGCTGATCCAAAACACCTGGCACCCTGAGCACAGGTGGAAGCCTAAACACCTCTCTGTGGAGCCAGCCGTCTGCATGCAGTTCTCCCCTTCCCCGGCCACTCTGCTCCAGGGGCCTTCCCCACACCCCTGCTCTTGTAAACCAACCCCAGGGTTCCTACAGTGCTAGACTAAGAATTGCCAATGGAGATGCATGATGCATCCTTGTTTAGAGGGCTGTCATACTAAACATTAAACACCCATTTCACATACACAGATTCAGCTTGGCAACAGAGAGAGAGGATGCCCTGAGATACTACAGGGCATTTGTCCTGATATTCCGGCGGGCGGCTTCCTGAGAAAGTAAGGAAGGATATTGTACCTCTGCAGTCTCCTCAGGGGTTTCCCTACCTAGGGGGACCCTCAGGGTGGAAGCCCGTCACCCTGCAGCAATCCAGACCCAATCAAAGGGTTTCCCAGGGGAATGTTTGAGTCTCTAAGAACTTGCCTTACATGTGGAGTTTAAGACCTCATATTCAGGGGACTTCCTGATAGTCCAGTGGTTGAGAATCTGCCTTGCAGTGCAGGGGACACAGTTTTGCTCCCTGGTCCCGGAAGATCCCATTTGCTTTGGGGCAACTAAGCCCATGCACCCCAACTACTGAGCCAGTGTGTCACATCAGCTAACACTCAATGCAGCCAAATAAATAAATGAATTTTTTTTAAATGGATCTCATATTCAAACAAGACACAATCTGTCTATGATGTAAATGTGGCCCTTTTGAGTGAAATCATGAAAATTAGAAAGATACTTACACTTAGCAGAAGGTGCTAGGACAATCTTAACTATTTGAGATAAAGCGCCTCTGTACCTAAAACCACACACAAAAGGAAATTCCAGATAGGAAAAGACTTAAATACTCTATTTTCTGTAAGAGCCTAAAAGCAGAGCTGTACCTGCAATAACTCCTGGAGCAGGATTTTCTAAGCATAAAAGCAAAGGAACCCATTATGAAGGTAAAAGATACCTCTGATATCGTTAAAATCACTCCCTCTCACATCCTTCTAGGCTTAGACAAAATGACAGAAGGAGGATAAAGATCTGGAAACCTTGCTCAGTCCTGAAAATCAGTGAAGGGCGGCCTCCGCCTTCAGCTTCAGGGTCGTTCTGCAGCCAGGGCGCAATTGGAATCTTGTGAAGAGCAGGTGCTGAAGGCAGTGATACTTGGGCACCTTTCCTAAGTGAAGTGCAGGTATGAGCAGTGAGTAGTGGCTTCCTTGGAGGAAATCCTCAACTCTCCCTCGAAGGAGAGAGGGTGAGACAGCAAGGAGAAATCACAGAATAAGCCCAGACTTGCTCAGAAACTCAACGGTAACAAGGCTTGCACTCTGCAGAACCCTTAGGACAGTGGAAATTTCCCTGAAAGAGCAGGTAGAGACAGAGGAAGTAGGTCAGACACAGTCACGTCACTTACTCAAAGAGACAACTAGGCCAAAGTGAATGAAAACAGACAAACCCAGCAAACTCCCAAGAAGCTAAAGTCCATGCAGAAAGCAGCCATGGAGACCAGCAGGTTCACAGAAACAATCAGGGGGGTCAAAGGACAGGCTGGAAATGTTTTTCTGGTGGGTCCTCTGAGATGCCACCTCTTCCCTCCACCTCCCAGCTGCTGAATCACTTAATTAGACTGGATTTTTCATTAACTGGACCTCCTGTTTATCTGGAGTGAATCACACACCCTATTTTTCAAGCAAATTAAAGGCCTGAATAAAACCTTGAATGTTCAAGTATGAGTCAACAGATAACAACAGACATCAGTTCTAGAAAGAGAAGCCACAAAATTAAAGGAACAAAGCTTTAAATAGAAAGGGACAGCAGAGGTACATTTTGGAGAGAGAAAAACAGATTTACAGTAAATAAATAAAACTTGAAGAAAGTTTTAAGTGATATCTGCCCCCTATGCTCACCAAACTTAAATGTGGACTTTACAGAAACAGATAAGTTGTGAAATACTAAGGATAAAGACATGCTAAGAAAGAGCAAGTTGATAAAAGAGTTGCCATATGATTCAACAATCCCATTCCTGGGCATATATCCAGACTAAAGTCTAATTCAATAAGAATACATGCACCCCAGTGTTCAAGGCATCACTATTCATAATAGCCAAGATATGGAAGCAACCTAAGTGTCCACTGATGGGTGTATAAAGAAGATGTGGTACATATACACAATGGATATTCAGTTCAGTCGCTCAGTCATGTCTGACTCTTTGTGACCCCATGGACTGAAGCACGCCAGGCTTCCCTGTCCATGACCAACACCTGGAGCTTGCTCAAACTCATGTCCATCAAGTCAGTGATGCCATCCAACCATCTCATCCTCTGTCGTCCCCTTCTCCTCTTGCTTTCAATCTTTCCCAGCATCAGGATCTTTTCCAACGAGTCAGTTCTTCACATCAGGTGGCCAAAGTATGGGACTTTCAGCTTCAGCAACAGTCCAAAGAATATTCAGGACTGATTTCCTTTAGGACTGACTAGTTTGATCTGCTTGCAGTCCAAGGGACTCTAAAGAGCATTCTCCAACACCTCAGCTCAAAAGCGTCAATTCTTCAGCACCCAGCTTTCTTTATAGTCCAACTTTCACATCCATACATGACCACTGGAAAAACCATAGCTTTGACTAGATGGACCTTTGTCAGCCATGTAATGTCTCTGCTTTTTAATATGCTGTCTAGGTTTTTCATAGCTTTTCTTCCAAGGAGTAAACAAATAATGGAATATTACTCAGCCATAAAAAGAACGAAATAATGCCATTTGCAGCAACACGGATCAACCTAGAGATTATCATACTAAGTGAAGTAGGTCAAAGACAAATCTTCTCATTCAAGAGAAGGTTTTTAAAAAACTGGAAAGACTCATAATAAAATGCTGAAAATATTAAAGGACTACAATGACTATATGGATAAATGGGAATAACATGTTCAAATATCTTATAGAAATTTTTTTACATAGGGGAGTTATTTATAGTATAAAGAGGTAATAAAAATAAAAATAGGCAAGTGAATGATTAAAAAAAGCAATTCAGGATGGTGGTTGCCTTGAGGGAGGGAGGGAGAGGCTGGAATCCAACAGGAACTCAAGGAGACTTGCATTAACTTACATGACCAGCTTATGTCTTTGAAAACATCTATATCCTTCTACTTACGTGTGCCACAAATATGGCAAAATGTCAAGTCTGGTACACGAGAGATTATCTGTATTATTTTTATGCTTGATGTATTGTGTCTTAAAAATAGCTGGATAAAGGAGGCATCAGAGAATAAAAGTCATCAACATCAGACAAGCTAAATACTCTAAAAATATTTACAAAATGCCAAGATCAAAAATAGCACTTGAAAAAAATGACAAGTTTACTGAAAAGTAATTAGGGCTTCCACAATGGCTCAGCAGGTAAAGAATCCACCTGCAATGCAGGAGACAGAGGGGATGGGGGTTCAATCCCTGATCCGGGAAGATCCTTTGGAGGAGGAAATGGTAACCCACTCCAGTATTCTTGCTTGGAGAATTCCATGGACAGAGGGGCTTGGTGGGCTACAGTCCATAGGATCACAAATGGGTAGGACATGACTGAGTGACTAAACAACAGTAAAACAACTTCAGGAAAACTCTTTCCAATGTTTTATTCTTTTAACTGAAAAAGTTAGGGAAATTAAAGCGGCATTCCTCACATTCATGGGCTGAGAACAGGTTGGTGAAATTCGAACAAATTCCAGCAGATCATCCAACAAAGCACAAAACCTTAAATGCTTGTAGCCTAAGGGGGATGTGGGTGTAGAAGAGGCACAAAAGACCAGAAACAAATGTCTCCATCACCCTCATTTCTGGTCCTGACACATCTAAGCAGGGCCAGCCCCCACCCTGCATGCACATGGCCCCAGAAGCTTTGGCCTCCACCTGGGACTACTCAGACAGGAGTCTCTGCAGGAGACCCAGGGCATCAGTATTACCAGCTCCCCAGGTGGCTCCAGAAAGCAGCCAGCATGGGGACCCAGTGCCTTGGGTGGAAGGCAGCCCAGACTCAGGCTGCAGTTGAGTATTCTGGTCTACTGCCCAGAGGCAGGGAGTTTCTTGTCTCAGGGGGTAATGCTGGTCTTCACTTCTCTCTCCCTGCTGCTGACATTCTCCCGAGCCTTCTTCACAAGGAGCTGCCAGACCAGGAGCAGCCCTAAAGGTACTGGCCACAGAGCCCCCAGGGCTGGAGACACTGGGGAATTTTAGCGGGAGATGGGCCCAACTGCAAACGGCAGCCCTTTTGTGCACTGAAGCACCCACAGTGTTGTGTATTTTGCCAGCACAGAGGTCCCGACCAGGAGTGACCGGGAGGCTCTCGCTGCTGGTGCTGCTGTCAGCCACCAGCAGCTTCCTTGGAGGATAAGCTCTTTGCGTTGACAGAGTTCGCCCTGCACCAGGAGCCAGACTGCAGGAGAAACACACCCACAGCTGCCAAGGCCTGCTGCAAATTCAACCCTACCGACAGCGAACTCCTCCAGCAGAGACCAGCCCATCAAACACCCTAGAAATGGGGACCATTGATGGACTGGCCCCTGCCCCGTCTCCTCCACCAGGGCCTTCCCGAGCTGTCCTGCGTAGATCAGGCCAGCAGCGTCTTTGGCTCTGTGTCCAGGGGAGGGGGCGCTGCAGCCCGCAGCCCGCCACGTGTGCCAGAAGATGAGTCAGACACAGATTTGGCCCAGAGGAGTCCAGGGTGACTCGCTCCGACAGATCCATCTGCCTCTGTCAGACAGATGGACAGGCCCCAGCCCCTTCTGTGAGCACTGTTACATCCTGTCACCAGCGCAGCGGCCGGGCACTCACGGACAAACAGCGGGCGAGGCCAGTAACCCTATCCCATTCCTGACATCGCCGCCCCCTCCCGCCCCCTCTGATCTCCTTACATCCTGGGATTGAATGGCCCTATAAAAATGTCCAGCGTGAAAGACAGATTCAAAAACTGGAGAAACATTATCCGGATGGAGGTCCTTTAACACCCTCCCCCCAGGCCCCTCCATACCTACCCCCACCCCCCACCCCCAGCCGGGCAGAGAATTTATGGGCTGTAAGTCCTGTTTTTCTACGTTGATGGAAATCGCTGGCAAACACTTCCACCAGGGCCCAGCTCCATCCGTAGAGTCAAATATCAAGGCACCCAGCTGAGCTCCAGGAGGCAGGGTTTATGAAGCCAGCCAACGTGCCCTGTGACCATAAACCATCTTATATTTACTATGACAGGACCGTATTCGAGTTCATAAAAAAGATGAGTTTTCTCTAACTTCGGGTGCCTGGAAGGCCTGAGCTTCTTTTACAAGGGGATTGTGTATCAGGAGTGGATACAGAGCCTGAGGAGCTGAATCGGCCAGCTGTTGTTTGCTCACTTTGCTGGGATAACGGAGTCGAGTCAACCCAACAGGGGCTCTCAGCCAGGTTCCCCAGGTTCTCAGGGCTGCACTGAAGGTGGGAAAAATATCTATGCCTGTGATTCACACTGCAGACGGAAGGCAGTGGGGAGGGAACCCCTTGTCCCCAAACTAGTTCCAGACCCTTTGCCTTCTGGGGATGTCGCTATTGTTGTTCAGTTGCTAAGTTGAATATGACTCTTTGCAACCCCATGGACTGCAGCACACCAGGCTTCCCTGTCCTTTGCCCTCTCCTGGAGTTTGCTTAAATTCATGTCCATTGATTTGGTGATGCCATCCAATCATCGCATCCTCTGTCACTCCCTTCTCCCCTTGCCCTCCATCTTTCCCAGCATCAGAGTCTTTTCTGGGGATGGATGGACCCTATTTGGAAAGGAAATGATGAGCCCTTCAGACATGCCACCCGAACCTTGAGGATGGTTAGATCACAGGTCATCTGTTCAGAGGAACAACCGTTTCGAAAGAAACAAAAGTTGGAGCCCAGAGAAGTGGAGGGCTTAGAAGGGCCATAGCCACACAAGAGGATGGCTAATTCTTGGCTCTTGGAGGCACCTGAAGGGTCCGTGTGCTGGCCGGTACCCATGTCCTGTTCAGATTGTGATGCACAAAGATGTTATATCAGCTGGAATCAGGGCAACTGGAGGAGGATCTGTGTAGGTAATCTAGGAGTTGGAATCTGGATAAACTAAGTAAAGGCCACAGATGTCCAGCCATTCTGCTGTTCCAGTACAGGCTGGCAGGGGGAGGGATACTGAGGGCGTTTAGCTTCCTTCGGGTCTATAGTAACTGGACAGGTTGAAATTCAGAAGGTTCTTTACAGCTTTGCCTCTAGGAATGACTAATACAAAGCCATTTACCCCAGCAAAGCATCACAAAATGAGCTTTTCTTGAAACATGGGTCCCCCACGCTGTACTGAGGGCTTCTGTTCTCTCTCTTTCTGGCTGTGCAAATGTGACCTCAAAGAGCATGGCTGGAGCACCTTCATGTCTTGACTATATATTTCTGAGCTCTTTAGATCCTTTTCATCAACTGTGAGAGGGCAATTTAAAAATCACAAAATTCCCTGTTTGGGAAAACAAGTTCTTAGGGACTTCTCGGGAAATAAGCAATTTTTAGAAGATGTCTGCCCTCTTGGATCTCGGCTGCAACATTTCAGCCTCCAAGCAACCCTGCTGGCTTTGGACCAGGCCCCACAATCCAAACTGGCTCTGGCCAATATATCCTGTTACGGTTTGTTCTGAATTCAGAGTTTCTGTGTACCAACAGACTCCCTCAGTTTGTCTCAAGTCTGAAGTCAAGGGGGGATTGTATCAGCAGCCAAAGACCTCTGTGCAGTCCTAAATGGTGGGTTTTTTGCTCCAATTTCAGAGCTTTTCACTGTAATAGTGGTGTATAGTTACTTGCTGTTGTTTAGTCACTAAGTCTTGTCTGACTCTTTGTGACCCCAAGGACTGCAGCATGCCAGGCTTCCCTGTCCTTCACCATCTCCCAGAGCTTGCTCAAACTCATGTCCATTGAGTTGGTGATGTCATCCAACCATTTCAACCTGCTGTCCCCTTCTCCTCCTGCCTTTCCCAACATCAGGGTCTTTTCCAATGAGTCAGCTCTTGGCATCAGGTGGCCAAAGTATTGGAGCTTCAGCTTCAGTATCAATCCTTCCAATGAATATTTAGGGATGATTTCCTTTAGGATTGACTGGTTTGTTCTCCTTGCTGTCCAATTATACCAACCCCTAGATTGTCTAATTGCTGAATATATTGTGCAGGGACAAATACATTGCACTCTTAAAGCTGTCCATTTTATCTCCCTCTCAAAAATCTGAACGTGTGGCAGGCATATACTTGAGCTCCTTCTTAGTAAAGATTAAATGTTAATCAAACAGTAAACCCATTTTAAAAAGTCACAAAACCGTAACTATTAGCACTGATGCTGGGCACAGAGATTTTGTAAATTAATATTAATAAATGGCCCCAGATACTCTTATACAACATTTGGACTGGACCCCTGACCAAAATCAGCATCACCACTACTCTGTAAGAAACTAAAAAGTTCAGGATTGATTTTAGGAAACTTCTCATGTTAATCCAAGAAAAGCCATTCTTCCATCAGCAGCACCTCAGGACATGTGTTAATGATAATTTTTCTACACTCTGGTCTTTATTCAGTCTGTGCACAGCAACATGTATTTTTAATGCCTTGGTGTAGAAAATAGAAGTATGGAGGAAGTTTGAAAGGAGTAGAAATTTTCTCCAAAGATCCAGGTTTTTTGTGATGGAGGCTTCCCTTTCTGAGAAAGTTATCCAATCTGAGAATCTTTCAACGTCTGAGTTTAATGCATTTACATTTAGCTTGATTACTTATAAATTTGGACTTGTTTTATACCATCTTATCTGCTGCTTTCTAGATTTTACGTCTATTTGTGTGTTCTACTGTTCCTATTCTATGGGGGTGGGGTTGGCTTTGGGGTGATTGAGTTTATTACGTATTTTGTTTTACTCTCCTCCAGTTTGAAGTTATTCTTTCAGCGGTTACATGTGAATAGTTTGCCTGATGATTAACTTCAGAAACTTAAAAGTGAACATCACTGTCAACACTGTCCCCACTTCACCTCTTAGTCTCATTAATAATCTAACCCATTTATTACTTTTATTAAGTTTCATTTAAATGTACTAGCATGTTAATCCAATTCTTGGCTCCACGTGGCTTTTATTTTTAATACATCATGTCTTTCTTAATAAGATATGTCATTTAATAGTTGTTTCAGCAAAAATCTGTGTGTAGTTAAGTCTATTTATCTGAAAGTTCTTCATGTTCTGTTCTCTGGACATCTTATTAAATGTACCTTGGACCTAGCAAGTCAATTCTCTGTACCTATAACCATCCTCTTCCAGTCCGCCATCCTGTTATCTCTTTGGTAATTCCATCAAATCTTTTAGTTATCAATATGTTCTGGCTGTTTGGCTCTTGTGTTTGGTAAACCTATCAGATTGATCTCTTAGTTATTACTGTTTGTTTCTTCTGTTTTAATCTGCAGCTTAGCCTAGCCACTGAGTCTTTCAACTCCAGCGTTCCTGCCACATTCTGTTTGGTCCTTTCCCAAATCTTTTTTCTGCTGTCATAGTTTTTCATTGTAGTTTTACATATTTTTAAATTTCTTTAATAATTTAAAACAAGCTGTAAGCACCTTTCAGAGTGTTACATCTTTGAGGTCTGCCTGGGGTTTGCCAGATTTCCTGTCTTTCATTCACGGTTGATTTCCTTTCTCAAGTGACTGAAATTGCTAATGGTGTCCACACCCTCTACTGTGGTTGTTCATGCTGGGGAATTCTCTTGGGAACCAAGTTGTCGAAAATCTAGAGCAGTTTTTTTTTTTCCCCCTGCCCAAGACACCAGGGGTTTCAAGTCCTGAGACTAGCTCTCATGTCAACTTCTCAGTGTGTACTTCTCACATTCACAGGAAGTATCAGCTCAGACCACATGCCAACATACAGAACTGCGGTTTGAAATTTTTGTGGGTGATTTTTTTCTTTTGCCCAAACCCCTGGTGAGAAGGCAGCTTCTCTACCACATTTTTCTGAGCCTGGGAGGTGAGCCATGAGGTCAAAGAGCAGGGGGTTTGTCAAGGAACTGGGCAGAAGTAGGGGTCACTGTTTTATCTCTCCTGGCAAACACAAGCCATGTCCCAGAACCCCCACCTTCTGGCTGCAGGTCCCCCATCCTGGGCATCCGCCACAGGTACCACAGCCTCAGTCTGCACTGCTCTGGCAGGCAGGAATTTCCAGTCTCTGGACTCTGGCTGGGTGCACGTGTTTTTGTTGTGTGCTTAGTCGCTCAGTCATGTCTGATGATTTGAGACCCCATGGACTGCAGTCTGCCAGGCTCCTCGGTCCACAGGGATTCTCCAGGCAAGAATATTGGAGTGGGTTGCCATGCCCTCCTCCAGGGGAATCTTCTCAACCCAGGGATCAAACCCAGGTCTCCCACACTGTAGGCAGATTCTCTACTGTCTGAGCCATTGTGGCAGTTGTTATATTTTTGGCAACATTCTTGTGTGTTTATTGTTAGAGGGCAGAGGGTAGGCCGGAAGGAAAGCATGTCTTTTCCCATCTTGGCTTGTCCCCTGTAAGTGTTTCTGAAATAATTACAGGTGGTTTTTTTTTTATGAGACTATATTGGTCACACATCTCATGAGTAAAGTGAAGCCTGTGTTGTGGGAACATACGGGAGATGCACACAGCACAGAAGTCCCCCAAAGTTGATACCTTGAAATGCCATTGTGTGCACGAAGCCTGATGCTTGCTTTGACTCCATAGACTGAATCTGATGAGTCACCACTCTTGTTCCTGCCAGCTCATCCCATTCCCCTCTCTCTGTACAACCAGCCATGATCTATACTTTATATTCCAGCTCAAATTTTCTAAACCTTTGATTTTGTATGGGAGTATAACTGATTAACAAGGTTGAGATAGTTGCAGGTGGACAGTAAAGGGACTCAGCCATACATATACATGTATCCATTCTCCCCTAAACTCCGCTCCTATCCAGGCTGCCACCTAACACTGAGCAGAGCTCCTTCTGCAATACAGTAGGTCCTTGCTGGTTATCCATTTTAAATACGGCAGTGTGTACATGTCCATCCCAAACTTCCTAACTATCCCTTCCCCCCAGCAACCATAAGTTCATTCTGTAAGTCTGAGCTGCTTTATAAGTAAGTCTATTTGTATCATTACCTTTTAGATTGCACATATAAGGATGTCATGCGATATTTCTCCTTCTCCATCTGACTTACTTGACCAGCCAAGATTTTTAAGATGTTCATTTCTCACAACTAGCAACTTTTGAAATTTTAATGCAAAAAACTGGACTGGAAGTAAAATTCTGAGGTACATTCAATCCCCTGGGGGTAAAAACGGCAAAACAGAACTTCCAAAGAGCACACTCAAGACTCTCAAGGATGCCTGCCCTTGCCACCTGGCTGGTTTCCACTTTCTCTGCTCCAAAATCCTAAAACGGGTCCTGGCCATCTCCCACTCCTCCTACCTTCCTGCTCACAGAAGCTGGGACCTGGGAATTCTATTCCGGGCACTGCTAATCCCCCCTTGAAAGTGGCACAGCACAGAAGACAGAAGCTAGTGGGTTAAGCTAATGGTTAATCTAACCTCTCAGAGTCTCTCGACAGCTCCAACGTGATAAAACCTTCCAGAATTAGTGACAGTCAAATATTCTCAACACATTCTCAAGACTCCAGCTGTTACCCAGGGATGCAAAGTAAACAAATGCTCGTAGGCTGCAGAAGATATAAATCAGCAGTCAGGGCTACCAGCAGGCAAAGGAGGTTCATTTCTGGGACGTTGCAAACTCTCCCCAAGAAGACTGATGGCTTCCCTCTTCCACTGGCTACTACAAAAGTCACTTCTTGCATTTTGTCCTAAGATGATGAGAACAACAGATGCTTAGTCCTAATACACTTTTTCATGATAAAGGTAGGAAGTTCAATACGTGTATGAATGAGTTCCATTCCAAGAGTACGTTTTTAAATCCAATTTGTTTGTAAGTCCAAACAAGTTAGCCTAGGTACCAAACTAACACAATCGGCTACATCATGCTGTACTCTGCTAGGTTTATAATGTGTATGTGTGTTAATCACTCAGGTGTGTCCAACTCTTTGTGACCCATGGACTGTAGCCCACCAGGCTCTTCTGTCCATGGAATTCTCCAGGCAAGAACACTGGAGTGGGTTGCCATTTCCTCCTTTGGGAGATTTTCCCGACCCAGGGATGGAACCCAAGTCTCCTGCATTGCAGGCACATCCTTTACTGTTTGAGTCACCAAGGAAGCTCCAGTTTATAATACTTCTCACACAAATAATACATAGAAACAAACAAACAAAAAATAAACCCTTTTTATTTTTATCCTGCCTTGAAAAGGACAGCAGTAGCAGCTACATCACCCCTGCTTTTATGCTTTCGCTTCTGTTTGGGAAGATTTGCTGGGGAGTTTGGGACAGCCTGGGCTTGCAATGAAGACACCGCCCTACACAGCGCTGCACAGCAAAGGACACCAAAGCAGCACAACCGCTTGTAGAGGAAGCACACACTTGACAATGTGCTCCAGACACGTCAACTAACTGACATGATTGGACATGGAAACACACGTCTCCATCTTTGAAAGCCCACATTTGAAGGTTCCCATGTAGGGGACTTACTGTCTAAACAATTTTGGAAATGCGAAGAGAAATCATCATTGGTACCTAATTTCAGCATTTAATGCATCTTCTTTTGATCTTTTTTTTTTTTTTTTTGCCTTACTTTTTATTTCAGTATCATGTGTGCTGTGCCCAGTTACTTTAGGCATGTCTGACTCTTTGTGATCCCATGAATCGTAGCCCTCTAGGCTCCTCTGTCCATGGGATTCTCCGGGCAAGAATACTGGAGTGGGATAACATGCCCTCCTCCGTCAGTATCACAAACTGTTATTTAAAATCATTTTACCCCATGTACTTTTCATGTATTTATAGGAGTCTGGGATTCCCAAGTGTCTCATTTTTTTTTTTTAAATCACAACAACCCTCTAACTTGAGCCATGTAAAAATTTTTGGCTATGTTTTACAGAGAAGGAAAGGGTGACACAGGCCATTGATGGTGAGTTGCTCAGCAGCACAAAGAGGCAAGAGAAGCTCGTTGTCATCAAAGCTCTCTCCTGAGATGTATGCAAACCCAGGGAGCTCAAGGTTCGTGACTTCAGCCCACACAAGCTCATGGGTCATGAGAACAAGAGCCACAGCTGGAGTTAATGGGAGAAAGTGGGGGCTGGGGGTGGCTTGGAGGAGCAGCATCACTAGTCTAACTAGCTTGTGTCTCCCAGAGCAATAAAGCCAGTGTTCTTGTGAGTTGTATGGTCCTGAGGGGAATTCCAAAAGAAAAAAATCCCTCCCGCATACTCTTGTGGCAACCTTGGAATGGCTATAGTGAGATGGCTTTGATGATCTTGGCTTATGTGGATCTATAGATCCTGTGTTGTTTCTAATCCAGTCTCCTTAGTTTTATATTTTACACTCTGCAACTGATGCATTATTTTAGTATAAGCACTTCTCTCTGAAACTGCTGGAAGAAAATCTCCCTCAGAGGGCGTCCAAGATGACTCTGGGTACCATCCAAGATGGCACTGGGTACCAATATGCCAACTCCAATGGTCTCAGTGACTAACTTCCAAAACTATCCCAACTTTCCCAGAGCCCCATGGTATCTGAGGAGAGTATCTGTGCCCTGAGGCATCATGAAAACAAAAGAGAATCCACAGTCATTGGAAAAATGTGATAAAACAAGCACAGTGCAACCTCCCTGGCAGGCCAGTGGTTAAGACTTCACCTTCTAATGCAGGCGACACAGGTTTGATCCTTGGCTGGGGAACTAAGATCCACCATGCCACATGGTGTGGTCAAAAAAAAATTTTTTTAATTACTAGAAATATAAAAAAATGTTAAAAATAGACTCTAGGTAGTGAGTAGATGGACTCTTACTGTAAAATTCTTTTAACTTTATACGGAAATGTTTCATAACAAAATGCTATTTTGAAAATTAGTCTTCTCCTAAGTCATAGAGGGATAGATGTTTTTCATCTGCCTTCATCTCTCTACTCCTCAACCTTTACCACATCTTACTTCTATGAATTCCTTGAGAACATGTCTCTAAAGATGGCCAAATATGTTCAGAAAACACTGAGTCAAACCCAGTTTTTAAGAAAACAAAATTGAGGTCCTAACAAGGGGAATGGACTTGTCCCAGGTCATCATCACCTGAAGGGTTCAGGAGCAGGTCTCCCAGGGGATGGACAGCTGGATGTCTGTCTCGAGGATGTGACTTGAAAGGACTAGACAACACTCCTGGACATTTTAGAAGGAGATTTAAGAGAAGCTGGGATGCTAAGAACAAGGTAGGAGCCAGCAGAGGCAACAAGAAAGCAGTTTTGAGCATCTGATCCTGCAGGTGCAGGGCTCATGTCTTCTTGTTCAAATGGAATTTTCTCTCTGTGTTTGAGAATCCTGGAAACAAGAGAAACTTGATCACATTTCTACCTGTACAACACTGCTGGGAGTATAAATTCACACCATCATTTTGGAAATCAATTCAGCAATATATATCAAATATTCACAGCCTTTGACCTTATGATTCTATTTCTCAGAGTTAATTCCAAACAAGTTGTAGTCAATGTAACAAAAAGCTCTACAAAGATATCCATCAAAGTATTGTGTAAAATACCCCCAAATTAAAAAGTGATTAACTGGGCTTCCCCAATGACTCAGTGGGTAAAGAACCCTCCTGCAACACAGGAGATATGGGTTCGACCCCTGGGTCAGGAAGATTCCCTGGAAGAGGAAATGGCAATTCACTCCAGTATTCTTGCCTGGGAAATCCCATGGACAGAGGAGCCTGGCAGGCTACAGTCCAGCAGGTCGCAAAAAAGTTGGATACGATGGAGCAGTGGAATAGCAGCAAAAAGTGATTAAAGGCTAAATGATGAGTAAATCATGACATTCTTAAAAGAAGACTCAGAAGTCATTACAATATTTATCAAAGGTCTAACAATGTAGTTAGAAAATGTTTATATGAAACTTCTAAATGATAAAACTCTTAACAAATTGTACATATGCCCTGAGTCTAATTAGGTCAACAAAAATTTTAAAAATATGTGATACGTAGTAAAATGCCTGAGAAAAAATACATCAGATTGGTACAATGCTTACCTGTACCACACTTGCTGCATTTTCTGTGATAGTATATAATTAGCTGTGCTGTAACTCAAGATGCACATTCCCAAATCCCCCACTATATAAAATCACATCATAAAAACCACAGAGCTTACGTGGCAGACAGAGTAAGGGTACAACACTCTCGAACTTTATCAGGGGCACACTTTTTTGAAAGGTAGGAACATAACAATGAGGGTAGTACAGTTTTCACACCTGAACTGGTTAAGAAATTCACAGATACAACAATAAATATGACACTTGACCTTGAAAAAGCCCTGATGTTTTCCGTGGAAGTGGGCATTGGGAAGATTGCAGCTTGGGAGTTATTGTAAAGTGTTGATGGAAGGTTGTCAAAAATGCGACAGAAAGCTGTTGACCAGACACGGATGAATGTGAGTCAGAACTGGAGCTGAGCTGAGGAAGCTGGGGGATAGGTGAGGCATGCATCTGCATGCGTGCGTTCTTACCCGACTCCCATCAGCTGAGCGCAGTGTTCTGCGTTCATCTAGAATTTCTTTCAGGCTTCCACAGTGGCTCAGTGGAAAAGAACCCACCTGCAATGCAGGAGATGCGGTTTGATCCCTGGTCTGGGAAGATCCCCTAGAGAAGGGAAGGGCAAGCCCCTTCAGTATTCTTGCCTGGAGAATTCCAAGGACAGAGAAGCCTGGCGGGCTAGAGTCCAGGGGGGTCGCAAAGTGCTGGACACGACTGAGTGACTGAACAACAACAACAAAAGTGTTTCTTGAGGATGAAAATGTATATGAGCAAATCTAAACCCAGCATTACACTCAAACGGTTTTCTAAATCATGAATTCCACTGGAACAATCACTGTAGCAGAACTGCTGTATTATCTCTTATAAATAAATGTGAATATGAGCTACTAAAATCTTCTTTTTAAAGCTGTCCACACACTCTGCACTGCCTTAAAACAACTAGTCACATGAATAAAGAAAAAATAGATGAGATCCTGCTCTGCAACTGGTAGGCAAAAGAAGCTAAGAACTGACTAAATAGTTCAAGTCTTCAAATAAATTAGGTTATATCAGTATTTGGGGGCTTCCCATGTGGCTCAGTGGTAAAGAACTTGCCTGCCAATGCAGGAGACACAGGTTTGATCCCTGAGTCAGGAAGATTCACTGGAGTTGGAACTGGCAACCCACTCCAGTATTTTTGCCCAGAAAATTCCATGGACAGAGGAGCCGGCAGGCTACAGTTCACAGGGTCGAAGAGTCAACATGACTGAGAGACTGAGCACTCACAAACATTATCAGTTTTTTAAGACATCATCAGGAGATGATTTGTTGACCAGCGTAGCTATGGAGCCATTTTAATATTAATAAACTTCGGTCTATCAGATAAGTATTGAGCCAAATGACTCGGAGGTCATTTCCAATGCTAATATGAGATTTTACGATTGTGTACTTATTTCTTAATAATTGATTTTGGGATAAGTACAAACAAGTTCAGTTTCTAGAGAAAGCTTTAGTATAAACTCTGTGAAATTCAAAGAGGAATTAAATACAATAAAAGTAAATTCAGTCACACGTTTCTGAGCCTAAATTTTTCAAGTTTACAAAAAAAAATATTTACAATATATTTTTTATTTAGTTGCAGCTGTGTCTAAAAAAGCTGCAACTATGCCTTATTTCCATCCTTTTTACATGATCGGGTGCTGTTAAACAGTCTGTGATTATTTTTCTGTGATTACAGAATTCTCTTTAATTAATGTCTCAGCATTTCGGTGCCAACAGAATACAACCCACAGACTCAGATTCGTGAACATCACCTGTGAACGATACGGAAACCAACTTGAAATTTTCCTCTGATTTTCAACTTACCTTGATTTAAGAAAACAAACACATACACACCAAAAGGCCTTTCCTGGGAAACAGTCTGTCCCGCGGGACACTTCCTCTTCTGATGGATGTGATAAAGGGGGAAACGACTTGTTTGGCAAAGTATAGGACATCATTACTCAAGTCTGAGTTCAACAGTTCAGATCTGTAAGGCCTTGGGGAGGAACGAAAAGTACTTTCTTTAAGGAAAATGATTTTGCCCACGCTTTCAAAAACTGAGCTAGCATAATCTACTAAGTTCTGATAAGAGTCAGTCAGAAGTCAGACGCCCACATCACTGTGCTGAAATTGTTTATGTATCTAGTGAGAATGCAATTTTTAAGAACTTCCTGTTTTGAACCATTTCACTTGAACCTTTAAAACTGTGCTAAGACTATAAGACTAGGTGCACGGAAGTCCCATGTTCAAGTCTATGTATTAACAGAGCTGTTTAAATGAACCATTATTTATTTGCTTTCTTGTGTGTGTAAGTGAAGGGGAAACATGTCTGCAAGAAGAGAGTCAAAATACAATCTATCCAAGTGGATGGACAGCAAGGTCCTGCTGTATAGCACAGGGGCTGTCTTCAGTACCCCGTGATAAACCATAATGGAAAAGAACACATGTATGTATAACTGAGTCACTCTGTGTGCAGCAGACATTAGTACAACGTTGTGAATCAACTATATATCAATACAAACTTTTAGGTATATAAATATGCATCTGCATACCTTAGCCTTGAAGTACACTAACTTGCTTCAGTTGTCTTCGACTCTTTGGGACCCTCTGGACTGTAGCCCACCAGGCTCCTCTGTCCACTGGATTCTCCAGGCAAGAATACTAGGGTGGGCTGCCATGCCCTCCTCCAGGGGATCTTTCCAACCCAGGGATCAAACCCATATCTCTTATGTCTCCTGCATTAGCAGGCAGATTCTTCACCCAGAAAGCCAAAGGTGGATTCTTTACCATCTGAGCTATCATGATTCGTAAGGACTTCATAACAATCACCTATTGCATCTGTATACCTCTGTTCACACATCGTATCATACCACTCATGATTTTCCTGTTCCTTCTCCCCAAGAAATCAATAATCTGTTATAAGAAATCACATCTGACATTTTGTCATATTTTCCCCAAACCCTCTTTTTTTGGCTATGCTGTTTTGGACAGTCATCCCAGCAGGCACGCTGACAGAGTGTGACTTTCACTTCATTTACGAATCTGTTGGATGCGAATCATGCCATGACACACGAATATCCTGAGGAACCTGCCAAAAACAAGAGTGCCCACCAGCCAGACGTGAACCACCTTTCCCACCCCACACCCCTCCATGTGGGTCTCTAGGCCCCTTTATCAGTGGCCTCTGAGGCATTTGTTCCAACGTGCTTCTCTTCCTCTTCCCTTCTAGTGTTCTCCTTTCTCCACTGCTGCAATCACGCAGTCATCTGGCCACACAATGAAACACTCTCCAGTTCCGTCGCACAAATGCAGATGGCTATGGGGTGACTGGTTTCATTTTAATCAGGATATTAGCTGAGCGAAGATTCCATGCAGTCATTTGTACACCCTTAAGTGCTCTAGGGCACTGTAAGCTCCGAACGGTGTGACTGAATTTAGTTTTATGCTATTCAGTTCGTTTGAGTTTCACAGACTTCGTACTAAATCTCAGCTCTCTAGGAACTGAGCTTGTTTATTCTTGTTGTCGTTGTTCAGTTGCTAAGTTGTGTCTGACGCTTTGTGACCCCAGGGACTGTAGCCTGCCAGACTTCTCTGCCCATGGGATTTCCCAGGTGAGAACACTGCAGTGGGTTGCCACGGTTCTCTGCAAGTCTCACACACTCCCCTTCCTTCCTCCTTCCTTCTCTCCAGATTGATCCCCTTGATCCATCACCACGCTGTATAAAGGTCCCTCACTTCAACTTCTAAGTGGCCTAGAAAGGACCACCACAGTGAAATAGATTAATTAGTTACAATATTCCAAGACTAAACCTAGAGAGATGCCAAGAAAATACCTTCTGAACTTTAGATACTCGAGTATCCTTATTTTAAGCCATTTTCAACTTGCAATGTCCTGCAAGTCCTTTCTCCATGAGCCTCTATGAATCAGACAGAAATGACTTCCATCGACTTACATGAGAAATGAACACTACAGAAACAATTTTTCCCCACAAGCAATAAATTTGTGAGTCAACAGTAGGAATACGTTGGTTTGCTTTTCTCAGTTTTTTTCTCCCCCTCCCTTTTTTTAATGCTTTCTCATCATCACCAAAATCCCCAGCGAAAAGGAAAATATCAGAAGCATTACAATGTCCACTATTAGGCATCCACTGAGAAGAAATAAGATGTCACCAATGAAAGAATACCCACAGCTGAAACTAAATTTCAGTGTTGGTAAGAAAAAACACAAAGTATTCAAATGTCTTCTTTCTTTCAAGAATTTTCAAGTGAGTTTTCAAAAAGAAAGGGATTATTAAAGCAAGTTTATTTTGCCTTCTACTCTTGCTATGGAGTTTAGAATAGGCTCATGCAGCACTGCCTTGGAAATTAGCCACTACACTTTTCCCAGAATGTTCAAGAAAATTAAATAGGAATATCAGATGCTACTTGTGTGTAAAAACTAATGCAGAAAGCCTTAAGTATGCATCCAAGAGCACAATCTGCAGTTAAAAGAATTAAAGGGATTTCCCTGGTGGTGCAGTGGTTAGAAATCTGCCTTCCAATGCAGGGGCATGGGTTCAATCCCTGGTCAGGGAACTAAAATCCACATGCCATGCGGCACAACAAAAAAATTTAAAACATAAAATTAAAAAATAAAGTGTTAAAAAATAAAATGCATCTGAGAGTTGGAAGAGTTTGTATTAAAAATGCAAAATATCTCATTGATAATGTTTTACTGTTGATTATGCATTGTAATTGTAATACTTCAGGCATATTGGCTCTTATCAAAATATTATTAGACTCCCTACACACCACGGAATAGCCTCAAAAATCCTTCCCGACACTTTGATCCCAGTTTGACGTCTCACTCCTCACCTGCAAACTCAGACTGTTGGCTGAAACTACAGGGTGGGACTGCATTTCAGGACAGAGGTCAGATGACGCCATCACAGGATGCCCAGGCATCCAAAAGACGGAAGGAAAAATGGAGAAGCGGAGGAAGATGTATGTAAATTAAACACGTACTCAAGTACAAAGTCAAGGAAACAGCAAAATGCATTATTGCACTTTTTATATACAAAAAAAAAAAAGACAAAGACGGCTTGGAAGTGTTTATATGATGTCTTTTCCAAAGTAAAATGTTTGTCATTGAGCACGTGAATCACCACTGTCCTGCATAAGTCTGCATATTTCAAAAAGTTCCCACAGGTCACTCCCAGGATGGACTCTTCTAGCCTCATCTGGCCAAGTGGAGCTGTAATTTCTGAGTGATACTTTGTGGGGAGTCCATCAGCTACATTATGCATCCTCAACACCTCCCATGAGTGTTCATGGTGGATACTCACCTGAGAATTACATGATAAGTAAAGTAAGGGAAGGTCCAGGGACATACGTGAAGCCTTTAGCCCATCCTAGAAGTCTGAAAAGCATGTCCAGTGAGCCAAAGGCTTGTTTTGGTCAATAAAGTTTTACTGGGACATAGCCAAGCCCATTCATTTACATATTGGGAGGTAGCCACATCCATCATTTACATATTAAGGAAGCTCCAATACTTTGGCCACCTGATGCAAAGAGCCCACTCATCGGAAAAGACCGTGATGCTGAGAAAGACTGAAGGCAAAAAGAGGGTGGCAGAGAATGAGACAGCTAGCATCACCAACTCAATGGATGTGAATCTGAGCAAAGTCCAGGAGACAGTGGAAGACAGGAAGCCTGGCGTGCTGTAGTCCATGGGGTCGCAGAGAGTCAGACACGACTGAGTAACTGAAAAACAAGGCTACTCTCCTGCTAAGTAACAGAGTTGAATACTTGTGATGGAAACCGTCTGACTAACAAAATCTAAAACATTACTATTGGCCCTTTCCAGAAAAAAACTGCTGACCCATGACCTAAGGCATCGTTTTTGTTTCACTAAACAAATAGTGAATCTCTCCTGTGGCAGGTAAAGTTCCAGGGCTCAGAGATAGAAGGTGGAAAAAGACTGAGGTGAGTTTCTGGAGGGACACCCCCGGCATGTTCATTGTGGTCTTTTCACACAGGACCTCTGCTCACACTGGCCAGAGTTTTTCAAAACTTTTTCTAATGAGATCCACTACTGACAAGTACATTTTATCTCCAACCGTCCTACACACGCCTGATCTACTTATCTGTGTTCATACCTGAAGCAAGGTTATCAAGGTAATATTTGCCTGGGTTACTACCTGGGATTCACTCTCCTATTTTATACTATTATAACCCCTTCCATTAAAAAATAATAATTGGCTTTATAAGCCTTCCCTGGTGGCTCAGATGGTAAAGCGTCTGCCTGTAATGCTGGAGACCTGGGTTTGACCCCTGGGTTGGGAAGATCCCCTGGAGAAGGCAATGGCAACCCACTCCAGTACTCTTGCCTGGAAAATCCCATGGACGGAGGAGCCTGGTAGGCTACAGTCCATGGGGTCACAAAGAGTCGGACACAACTAAGCAACTTCACTTTCTTCACTTTTTTTATTATACACCAATGTCTTGCAATTCAGAGTTTGAAAATCTCTTAGTACACACCAGATTGTTCTTGCTGATGTGGATCTTCACTGCAAACCAAAGGTTAAAAACTAGCAGCCGTTCTGGGTCAGATGAGGTTGATTTACTCCACTTTTGCAGAATTTTGGTTTTTTTCGAGATTTTGTTTTGAATATGTTAATTATTTCTCACTATAGTTTCTAAAAAATCAGTATCCCAAGATTCTTTAGAGAAATCAGAGGGCATGGCAATTAGAAGTCTACTTTCCTGTTAATCATCTATTGGACCTGAGAAGTGGTTTCTCCAACGTTTGCTTCCAACTTGCCACCCTTTGCCACAGAGCAAGTGCACCTGAAAACCCCAAGAATTTTCATCACAAGCATTAGCTCCCCATGACCTCCCCCCGTATAAATACGAAACAGATTAAATGTGTTTTCTTTCCATTATTAAACCCTAGCAGGACATTTTAGCAGACCCTCTGGCTTTGAGGAAAGCCTTTCTAATAGATACTGTTGTAATCTCAAGTCCTCCTACAGCAAGAAGAGACAGACCTCTTTAGAAAGAAAAACAAGCAGCCTGTATTTCTTAAAAAAAAAAAAAAAAAAGCCCATAACATTTAATGAAAGAAAACTACAAGAATAATTAAAGTCCAGCAGAAAATTAAGAAAAAGAACCAGATGCCAGATTTGTTTACCCGACAGCTTTATTTGTAAAACAAAATCGCTTCATCACTGCAGCCTGTTCATAGAGCCAGAACTTTTCAAAGCATCCACTGGGAGCAAACATGGCTTCAGTTAAGGAAGTTGATGAGGGGAGGGGAGCAGTTAGCCCTGGGAATGTAACTTTCACTGCAGCTTAATCCAGTTCCCTTTTTAAAATACCTGAGTTTAGTAATGAGTATCTGCAAAGATTTATGACCGTAACAAACATACCATTTTTGACTTTGTCACTCAAACCAGTCTAGCAACTTTGATATTTCCTATTGAAAGGAGGGCTCTAATTCAAATGAGAACTCTGAAAAAGGGAAAGGAATTTTATTTCTATAATTTGATTGATTACTTCCTACTCCAAATGCTCAAGAGAGAAAAAGAAAATGTCCTCCTGTCTGTACTTGGATTTCTCCCACTAATCTTTTACAAACAGGTTAACAATCATAAAACAAATTACTTATGAGGATCCATAGGCCAATGGCGCTAGCTGGGTTCCAAAATCTATAAGCATCAAAATATTGGTGAAAACATCTGAGATGAAAGCCAGAAATGCAAAGATGAACTGATCACTGACTCAATTTGATTCAGTGTTTTAATTCAGTCTTGGAAGGAGAGAAAATAATGCTATCAATTGTTCCATTCTCTGGAATATATTTGCCATTGATATAAATCCTCCAAAATAAAATTTACATAATTCAGAGCAAGCGATGGTTTCCCAGTTGTAGTCTCCAGAATTTAACCATGAAAAATAGAAGCTCTGTCTCTTGGTTTTGGTTTAATCTTAGGCAAGGTACTCTGTTTTTTCATAGGCAGAAGACAATCTCTAAGATACCTTCTAATTCCAATTTTCTTGACAGTTTCTGATTGTTAGAACCAAAGAAATGCAAATCGACTTATTTGGCAATGACCTGACCACTACAGTATAGAGCCTGGCACTACTAATGACCAGCTGGCAGAATAATTAGATAAGAGTTATTCATAACAATAATAATGAAGATCAGCAGAAGACTGCTGGGGGGTAAAAACTGGGCTATGGCCTTAAAGAATAAAAGTGTCAATCTAAAAGTGCAAATACAGAAAAGAGTAAAGAAAGATGGACTTTGGCAGTGACTCAGCCATGTTCAGGGCGGGGTGGTTGGGGGTTTCCCACAGCCAAAAGAGCACCGGGTTGAGGATGCTAAGGAATGAGTACACCCACCAACTCACCCTGTCCCCCACTTCCAGGAGCAGCCAGCCACCTTCTCATTATATTCCTGACAATATTTTGGCATCCCCATGCAGCCATTTAGAAGGAGAAAACTTGATCATCTGAACCACTAAATAAAGAGGATCTTTTTTTCCCATGGTGATTGTTATTTTTTAATGAATGGCTGATAAATTAATTGGATGGCTCAGGATTTCTGATATGCTTACAGATGAACTCTGTGAACATCACAGAACATCCTCTGGGTGGGTCATAGGCTAGACCACAAATCTAGTCTTAACACATTTAAGAAGCTTGAGATTATGATATGTGTCTTTTCAAAACACAATGGTATGAAGATAGAAATCAGAGACAAAAAGACAACAAGAAGAAAACTAGTCTCTACAAATATGTAGAGACTGAACAACACGATTAGTCAGAGAACAACCAATGAGTCAGCGAAGACATCAAAAAGTAAATTTTAAAAATAACTTGAGACAAATAAAAATGGAAAGGAAACACACCAAAACCGTAGGGGATGCAGTAAAAGCAGTTCTAAAAGGGAGGTTCATAGTGATAAATGCCTGCATTCAAGAAAATCAAATAAACAACCTAACTCTACCCTGCAAGGAATCAGGAAAAGAAGAGCCACCTAAGTCCACAGTTATTAGAAAGAATAAAATAACAAAAATCAGAGTGAAAATAAGTGAAATAGAAACTAAAATGACATTTCATCAAACATACATTGCAGGTTCAAATATTTTGTTATATTTATAAAGTTCCAAACTTCATGAAGAAAAGCGTATGCCATCTAAGGTGGAAAAATGCCAAACAAGCCCAGAAGAGCATTAAATCATAGAAATTTATTTGTATCTACACAAACATTTAGTAGCTTGTCCTTGGCACAACACAGGTTCATAAAACAGATTCAATCAAGGTAAGTGAGTCAAAGATTAAGAGGAAATACTGTTATCTTCTTTGAGTCTTGAGATGTAGCCAGAGTTGTTTTCTTGTTTTGCTTTAGTAAAAATGTAATTTTTATTTTGACAGTCGTTAAAAATGTCAAAGGAGATGTCTTGAGGCAGATTTTCATAATTCTATTAAGCTAGAGCCTCCGATGCACAACCGTGTGCTTAAAAACAGAAGCAGAAAACGCAGTGTGCCGCCCAGACGGGAACTTGGAGCCTGGTAACACTGGCATTCCAGGCTTAGTTGTTCCAGCAGGAAGAACCACCCAGAATGCCCAGGTCCAGCCCTCCAACGCTCTGGAAGTTGGATTTTCTCCTTTCCTCCCTCTCCTTCACACCTGCAATTGTTCCAGATCTGCATCGCTACTGCAGCGGGTCTCACAAGCCAGGGCCTCAACCAAAGGTTAAAGCACAAAGTCAGGTAAGGAGATAGACTATTTAAACTGAGGGGATTTCCCTGGTGATCCTGTGGCTAAGACGCCACACTCCCGATGCAGGGGGGCAGGGTTGATCCCTGGTCAAGGAACTAGATCCCACATCCTGCGATTAAAGAACCCACCTGCCCCAACTAAGACCTGATGCAACCAAATAAATAAATATTTTTTAAAAAAGAATACTTAAGCTCACCCCTAAAATCTACACTGTGTCGTCATCCTAGCTTATGGCGCATCCACAGGCATGGGTCCGTTCATCCCTCTACCCCATCGCCAGCTTCCCCACCCCTGACAACTCCTCCTCCTTGGCTGGAAGCAACAACAGACAAAGCCAGATGCCCACGTCAGATTTTCCCCTGACTCCCACTTCAGTCCTTTGTGTCCTCAAAAACTGACATCAAAGCTTTTGCTCTCCAGCCTGAGAGGGCTTCAGTCAGGGCTGGGTGACTTTATACCTTCGTGACATGACACTCACCAGCCACAAAGAACAGAAAAGGAACACAAAACCGTCTCTGCCCATGTCTCAGAGACAAGAGAGCCAAAAGGGGAGCCTCGAGCCAACTTTACTATGAAATAAGCTGAGAGGAAGATCAGCATGTCCAGAGCAACAGGTGCTGGCGTGGAGGGGAGCTGGCTAGCCCATGCTGGGGGGCGTGACGGGGGGTGGGGGGACCTGGGAGGAGAGGAGCAAACGGGTTCGCTTGGTAGAGGGTTTCAGAATGAGCCCTCGTTCCCTCTGCCTTCTTTGTTTTTGTTTTCCTGCTCTTTTTTTTTTTAATTGGAATATAACTGCTTTACAATGTTGGGTTAGTTTCTGCTGTACACCACCATAAATCAGCTATAAGGACACATACAGTCCCTCCCTCTCAAACCCCTCTCCAGCCCTCATCCCACCCCTCTGCCTTTTTTGTTAATGATGCTCTTTCCCCCTTGGTTTTTGGATCATTCTAGACAACAAAATTGTAAACAAAATGGTACAGAAAATTCTCAGAAACCCCTTCACCCAGACAGCTTCCTCCAAGGTTATCATCTTCCCTGGTAAAGGATCTAACCAAGAAACTAACCTTGCTCTGACACCATAAACTAAACCGCACACGTCAGTCACACATCCTCAGTTTTCCATCAACGCCCTTTTTCTATTCCGGGACCCAGTGGATGGTACTAGAGTCTATTTGCTCATTAGTAATTAGTCTTTTTCGTCCCCTCCCAGCGGTGACAAGTGTCTCAGTCTTATTTTGCTAGTCTCAATCTCAACATTTGTGAAGAATGCTGCTCTGGTATTTTGTGGTGGCCCCATCCATTCATGTTTTCTCATGACCAGACAGGGGTCAAGCATTGGCGGGGGCAGAAAACCCCACACATGAAGCTTTCCTTCCTGCACTACACCAGGGGATATAAGATCTCAGGGGTTTCCCTGGTGGCTCAGATAGTAAAGAATCTGCCTGCAATGTGGGAGACTCGGGTTCGATCCCTGGATCAGGAAGATTCCCTGGAGAAGAAAATGGTAACTCACTCCAGTATTCTTGCCTGGAGAATCCCATGGACAGAGGAGCCTGGTGGGCTACAGTCTATGAAGTCGAAAAGAGTTGGACATGACTGACTTACACACACACAAGATCTCAACAGGAAAACAAGGGAATGTCATCCACATCACCCGGATTGGGTGGCGTCTGCCAGGTTCCTCCACTGTAACATCCCTTTAAGTCCCTTACCACCCACACTTACTTTAAAATTTAAAAAAAAAAAAAACTGGAGTCGAGTTGATTTACAATATAGCTTTAATTTCACATCTAGAACAAAGTAATCCAGATACACATACATATCTATTTTTTCAGCTATTTTTCCTATATAGGTTATTACAAAATACTGAGTAGAGTTCTCTATGCTATACAGTAGATCCATGTCTGGTTATGTTTTATATATATAGTAGTGTGTACCTGCCCACCCAGCTCCCCAGGCCCTGGATGGCTTCACAGGACGCTGTCCCCTGCTGGAAACTCTGCAGGGACCTTCCTATAAGACTGTCCCACATGGATAGATCTTCCAAAGTGTATCTCAGACATGTCAAGGGTTAAACAGGCTTCTGGGTGCCACCCCTTCAGACTCCTGGGACCCTCCTCAAGAGCCTGTCCAACGGGGTGGAAGAAATAAGACTGCATGACTGATGTTGAAATAAAAATCATCTGGAAGTATTTTCATGTGAAGCTGGTTTTCAGAAACAGAGGCAAAACACACTAACAAAACTAATCTGGGGCATATGGTATTTCTTTCAGGCATGCACATTTCTAATACAAATCTCCTAATCACTTCTACCTTGTTTTTCAGGTTTATTGTCAAGGCAGGTCTTTTTTATTTCTCTCTAAAGGATAACCTCCCTGCCTGAAAGAGTGGGCTCAAGCAGAGAGGCTGTAAGTGCTACCCAACATAATTTTCCCTCCTTGTTTTTTGTTTAAAAAAAAAAATGAGGAGACCAAATATACTGATCATGATGAAGTTTTCCAGATTCAGCCCTTTGGGTTCCTTGCTGACTCTTCCTCCCACTAGGTGGCACTAAATGTCACGTTCAAAGTGGGCTGCTCTCAAGAGTCCCTGAACAGGATTTTTTTTTTCTTTTTTTAAATTTTGCAAGAATATCACAAGCCTAACAACAAGTACTAAGTTTCCTTTTTACTAAATATTTCCTCTTTTCTTTTCTTTTTTTTTTTTAACATTTACCGCCTTGCGTGTGTGTTCAGTCGCTAAGCCATGCCCCACTATTTAGGGCTTCATTGACTGTAAACAGCCAGGCTCCTCTGTCCATTGGATTTTTCAGGCAACAATAGTAGAGTGGGTTCCCATTCCCTTCTCCAGGGGATCTTCCCAACCGAAGGATGGAACCTAGGTCTCCTGCATTGGCATATGGGTTCTCTACCACTGAGCCATCTGGGAAGCCCATATTTACAGGCATCTGACAGCAAATCTGAACTTCTGGAATACAGCTTTCAAAGGATCACAGATTAAATGTAACAGTCATGACCACATGAGTGATATAAAAAAATCAAAAGTTGCATCACTGGAGGTAAGCCGCTGGGAATAAGCTTCAGGTCTACTGAATTCGGCATTTCCTCAATTTCTAGGTTCTGGTTTCACATAAGTTTATTTCACATAGGCTTATTTATTAACTGTATCAATATCCTCCCAATGTCCATAGAGACTTTTTAACTGTATCAAATTAGCAACGATTTTAAAGTGCTGGCAAACATTTTAAGACATTCTTACAAAGGCAAAGACTAGGGAGCCAAAATATTACTCAGGTGCAGTTTCCTCTGGTTACAATATTAAAGGCATATGCCTTAATAAGAAACCTTATTTCCACAATAAGGATTCATCACTTAAGGGGAAACAAACTTTCTCAAAGCTTCAAGTCCAGTATCACTAGGAAGCACACGGAGAAATGATGCTCTTCATCAGCTAAGTTCCTGTTCCTTGGTGGAGAAAGGGAAAGCTTTTCCCTAAGGAAAAGCATTACATCTATGAAGTTTCCGACCCAGCAACCTGAGTGACGGTAAGTGTGATGTGCAGTTGTTCAAACGCATCCTGTAGGGACAGGCAAGCCTTAGTTGTTTATATCAAGTGGGTTTGTTTGCTCTGCGACATTCTCCCCCTGAGATGGGAGCTTCTGGCCTATGTAAGGTCACTCCCTCTTATTATAAACTGCACAAGCTTATTTTGTTCTCACGACCCCTCCAGAACACAGATTTGGCACGTCTTCTTTCTGGGCCCATCCACAGACATTTCTATGAGACAAATATTTGGGCCAGAGCATTTTTAGGTTTTTTTTAAAGGGAAGGCAGGAGATGACAATAGGGTTTTTGCTCCTAGATGGCTACACGTTTCACATACGCTCTGCCAGCCCAAGATAAATCTCATCGCTCTAAGGGAATGATCACTCACACCAGGTATTCCCACTCCAGGCTGTACCAAGCATAGCTTTGCTGTTGTTGTCGTTTTTAATGCCTGGACTCAATATCCTAGACTCTGTTTCACCTAGGTGTCTGATACTGCTCAGAAGCTCCCTAACCACTAAGTAATAGTACTGTTATCAGTTCTATCACTTTCTCCACCTACTGAGTGCCTGCTCTTGAATGTGGGTTCATGCACAAATCTGAGTGCACACACACGCACACACACAGACGAGACTGCTGAACTTGTCTTGCCGGGGAGGTCTACTGGGGGGATGAACCCAGGGCAAACAAAACGGCAGCATGAGGCTTCTCGAAGGCGCTGTTTGCAACCTCCCACTTGATGTTAAGCGTCTAGTCACTGAGGACTCCTGGGAGCAAATGAATGAAAGACATGATACCCTTTCTCCCTCCAAAGACACAGGACTCAGGGCCCAAAGCTGCTTCTCCCCACTTTCCACAACCCCCCCCCTTTCATCCCTTCCAAGGTCCTTCATTTCCTTCTGAGGACACAGGGCCTCTTTGGACGCCAGTCCCCAGGACCTTGCATGGGTGGCCAGACTCCTGTGTTTCAAATTTCATCCCCCACCCTTCCTGCAGAAGGGCTGGTGGCTCACAAGGGTGGGAAAGCGAACACGGGGGTGCTCTACAGCTGCTCCCAGCTGCTCTGAGACGCCCATCACCCCCAACAGGAACCGAAAGTGCCTCTGCTCAGCCTGCCTCTCCCGTGGATGATAAACAAGGCCATGATCGGGAAGGGCCAGAGAGCTTCATATTCTGAAGCTATGGAAAGAACCATCTCTTGAACTCCAAGCTGAGTCACCTCTGATCTTCCTGGATACTACTCGGGGGTCCCCAAACTCCTAGACCTAATGCCTGATGATCAGAGGTGGAGCTAACATAACCATAATAGAAATAAAGTGCACAATAAATGTAATACGCTTGAATAATTCTGAAACCATCCACCACCCCTAGTCCGTGGAAAAACTGTCTTCTACGAAACCTGTCCCTGGTGCCAAGAAGGCTGGGGACCACTGCTACAGAGTAAAACAATATTGGCAACATTTTTCTCTGTGGAAATCATCTGGTCTCACTAAAAGAAACTGAATCAAAATATAGGAATGAGACATGCTAGCATAAGAGATTAGACAACAAACACTTAACTATCTTGTCCCAAAATAAAAGACTGAAGTGTTATAGAATGCAAACATATACATACATATATGCATACATAGTATGCATAAGCACATACATCTTTAAATACTTTATAAATAGGCATTTTTTTATCTTAGGAGGTAAGATAAAAGCTAAGGTATCTTCTTAGGAGAAAAATAGCCATACATTATAATTGGTGCAAATATACAAGCAGAGTAGGGGAGGGGCTTCTTATTGAATTCCAAGTTCACCTGGTCTTGAACTACAGCAGAAGTATCTGGTCTTAACTTTCAGAAAAAAATCTTAAAGTTTTGAAATTAATGAAACAATTCCCCACTTTTCTCAAGGAACCCGCCACACATCCGATGAACGTGGAGACAGAGCATGGTGAAGGGCTGCTTTCCCGTGATGTGCAAGCCAGACATTTCTCATCGTCCTGATAGCCTGTCGGCTAAATTAAGTCATGTGGAATGTTTTCTAAACCCCATCAGGGTGGAGTTTCATATCCAGAAAACTCCACTGAAGCTTCCTAAATTATCATTAACAAATTCCCTGGCATACTAAAATGTCACTGTGTTTTACTGATTTGAGAGGACTACTCGGACATTTTAAATCAATATGAATAATTTCCTTTTTAGAGATTTTGAATAAACTTGTTTTTTTAAGCTTTGCTACACACTTGTTCAAACGAAGAAACCATTGATTACACTGTTTCTGGGATGTAGTTTATAAAGTACCATTAATTTTCTTCCCCAGAGAGAGAAATGTATTGACACGTTCTAGCAAGAGGCGTTTTAAACCATCAAACTCAATTTCCAGATTTTTCTCCCAACTTCCCATCAGCAACAGATTTGTGCCATCATCAGGACGGTAGGGGGCGCTGCCACAACAAACTTATGGCAAATGCAGAGAAACTTTACTGGGCAAAAAAACAAGGCTAGACTTGGATGATTCTCCCATGTCAATGAACATCTAAAAAATATTGTACAGATTTTTTTTTCTCTTGGAATAACTCACTTCAGGGCTCAAATATTGGGTTTTTCTTTCTGTTCCTTTGTTTGTGTGTGGGGGGGTGGCATTTCATAAGTGTGTGTTAGAAATCCTATATTACAATTTGGGGACTGAATCAAGAAGGTCTAAAAGGAATCCCTTTACCTAAAATACTGGCTAAACACAAGAGCTCAAACGTGCCTAATAGATGGGGTTGTATATGATTTTCTTTTTCATGTTTAAGTCTTCAGTCTTTTCCACAAACATCTAACTCCAAGTTCAGAGCCAAGATGAAAGAGAACTGTGGCAAAATTTCATTAAATAATCACATAATCCAGGCTCCATAGGTTGGACTTTTTTAATAAGAGTTTTCCATGTAATTGAATTAAACTTAAATTTATGCATCCAATAAAAGACCATTTCAAATGGTAAAACAAAGACATTGCTCCAACACTTAGAAAATTAAATTCACTAAACCATGAAGTCTACTGTGCAGTTATTTTTGTAACCACCATAAATTGCTTTATAAAACTCCTCTACCCAAGTAAACAATCCAAGGAGATATTTACTTTACAGCATGCATCCAGTTTCCAAGCAAGAGAGCAGCCTAAAAGTTTATGACTTTTTCTTATTTTTTTTAAATTGCCTCTCCCTTCTAAAAAAAAAAAAAAAAACAACTTGTGTTTCTAGTTACCTCGAAACCTTCCTTCTCTTACACAAGCTCAGAAAGGTCCACGGAAAATAAGATCCAGCTCTCTGGATACACTGTACCCTCAGATATTCATCTCTGAAACGGGAAGAAACAATCCTACTTTGTGGAAATAAAGTCTCTGTGGCAAAACGAAAATACAGGGGGTTAGTACTAAATATTTCACCACACTTAACAGCACCTCAGAGTCCAACATTGTCTTAAATGTTTTGGGGCAGTCAGCTTGAAATGTGTTCACTTACAGCCACGTACCGGGCCGCATTCAATGCAAACTGCTTTAGATAAGAGTTTTAGGGGGTCTTTAATCACTTCTTTCTTGTGTCCTTGATGGAAAAAACAGAGCTGCCTTTGTGCTAAGAAGAAGGACCTGTTGTTTCCAGATTCAACAGGTCATTTTTATAAGAACTTCCCAGAGGATACAACAGAAATGACAGAAACACAGGGGGATTTTTTTAAGTGGCTGATGATTTTAAATGATATATATCCCATAGCACGGGAAAGCTGTTTGTTTTTCTTTACAACAAATGGAAAGTTACTGTTTGAAACATGTTTAATGTTCAAGTTTGACTTTTAGGACGAAACAGTTTTCTCCTGAGTTGGGTTACTGTAAATTTGCTTCCTGCGCTTGACTCTCAAGTAAATAAACTTGTCAGATCACGTTCATTTCTCTTTGGGGGATGAATGGCTAATTGAGTAGGCTTTTGAAATATACTTAAATGGTGTTGTAACTTTGGTAATATCATTTCAGTTACAATAACAAGGAAAAGGCACATTTAGTGAATAAGATAAAACTTTAGAAAATGGAAAATTCCAGCATATTTTTCCTTATGCTCTGAGGACAGAAAAAAGCACCAATATTTTATGGCAAACAAAACCCAAGTGACGCTAAGATTTATTAGAGTTTGGGCTATTCTGTTATTAAAGGTGGTCTGAATTTGAGAAGACTGGCAAATTTAAGATTAAGATCTAAATCAGCCTTGTTTCCTACACTGCATTAGGAGGATTTTTTTCACAGCGTTACCAAGATTCCTATTTTCCTCCCACTTTTCTTCCTTTAACAAAAATTTCGGCTACCTCATTTACAAAGGGAATTGTTTGAAGATCTTTAGAAAAGTTTCTGCCAGTCCAGAGACAAAAGGTACTCTTTCCCACAAATACAGAAGGCATTTTGTACAATTTCCTTGCCCTAAGCAAAAGTTATTGCCAACAAAGCCTTTTTTAAAACACGCTCACAGACATACCCCCAAACCTAGAGTCTAATTCTTGACACTTTTAGTGATACTGATAATTACTCAGAACAATTATCTATATTACTTACCACCCAGGACAATTCTCTGGCAAAGAGTTAAGTAAATAAATAGGTGATGGCAAAGACTGCATTAACCCCAGGGAACCACCCAGAAGATAAAGGAGAAATAGAAAAAGGTTTCCTTGACGAAAGGATCTATTAGGTTACTTATCTAGTAATTGGTGAGCAGGTTTCTAACTTGGCAGGGACATTTTCTCTTTCTCTCTCTTCCACAGAGTAGGAGAAAATGAAGAGATAGGCTATTTGGGGGGAAAGGAATCCGAAAAACTAAAAAAAATATATCTCTAAGGCCAAAATATACGCCCCCCCGCCCCCATCCACTTTGTTGTGGAAATAAAGTCTATATGGCAAATCGAAAATACAGGAGTTTAGTACTAAATATTTCATCATATTTAGACAGAGGCAGGGTGGGGGAAAGACCCCTCGTCTTAAAGACAGCTACTGGTGACCCTCTGCCCTCCGATGAAATCGGGGAGGCAGATGCACTGGGTGAGGGTCGCCACGGGCTCCTGGGGCCCCCACCGCGCACTCCGGCCGCCCCCGCCCTGCCCCGCGTCTGCTCACCGGTACCAGGCGAGGCCCTTGTCGTAGCTGCGGTCGAAGAAGTGGGGCTCTGCGCCCACGGCGCGCACGTCGGGGTGCACGCGCAGGAACTCCAGCAGCGCCCGCGTGCCGCCCTTCTTCACGCCGATGATGATGGCCTGCGGCAGCTGCTTGCTCCCCTCGTCCAGCAGCAGGGCCAAGGTCCCCGGCGGGGTCTCGGCCACGCTGCTCCCGGCCCCGGAGCCGCCGAGACTCCCCGCCAGCCCGGGGGGCTCCTCTTCCCCGGCCGCCTCCTCGCCGTCGTCTCGCGGGGCGGGAGGCCGGCGCCTCGGCCGCGGCCGCACTTGCAGGAGGCGCTTCCTTCGCGCGGCAACGGGCCACGCGGCCAACTCCCCGGGGCCTGGGGCCGGGACGCCGCGGCCCGGGGTCCCCGCCTCCTCGCTGCCGCCCGTCCGCCCCACGACGGGGCCCGACAGGGTCTGGCAGCGCTCGGCCAGGCAGTAGAAGACGTAGAGGGACGTGAGCAGAGAGCAGAGCATCAGCAAGAACTTGCGGAAGACGCTGCGGGACAGCGGCTCGGCCGAGGTGGGGTGGGCGCCGGCCGGCCCCGGAGGGGCCATCCTAGCCGGAGGCGACGTCGGGCAGTGCGCGGGCCATGCTAGGCCGGGACTCCGCCAGGTGCCGGGACATCCTCCGGGGGCTCCTGCGCGCTGGACCGAGGCCACATCGCCCTGCGCCCCTGCGGCCGTGCGAGCTGCCCGGGCGGCAGCAGCCGGGACTCCTCGGGGAGATGGAGGCCCCGGAGCCGCGCGCGGGATCCCAGCTCCGGTCGGTCGAGGGAGCGGGAAGGGGGACGTGATGCCGTGCTTAAGAAACCATCGTCTTACACTCGCGCAAGTCCTGAGCCTAGGGTCGCGCTCGGCGCCCCAGGTCCCCGAGAGTTGCCGGAACGGGGATCTCGGCGGCTGGTGGCGAAGGAGTGCGTCTCAGCCTAGGGGCCAGAGCGGCCTCTCAGCGCGCGTCCCAGCTCAGCGATCGTGCATCCCTCTCTCGGTCCCAGAGAGCGGAGGCGCGGCTCCACTGCCGCTGGGCTCCGCGCGCTCCAGACCGCGGCGGGGACAGCGCCTCCAAGCCGCCGCTTGCTCGGTCTCCGGCCCGCCTGGGTGCGCGCTCCCTGCCCCGGGGAGAGGTCCCCCGAGTCCCTCTGCCGGAGCGGGAGCCAGAGGGCCCGCGCCCAGTTGTCCGCCCCTCTCCGTGCGCGCCCGGCCGCTCCGGCGGCTCTCGGCCCCACCTGGGAGCGGCGCGGCTGAACCGAGCTGCGCGGGACCGGTCTGCAGCCGCGGCCACTGCGCTCCCCGCCTCCCCGCCGCCTCCCGGGCCGTCGCCGCCGCCACACGTGGAGATCCGAGGGCAGCAAACTTGGCGGTGACGTCAGCGGCCGGGGCCGGACCAGCCCCCGGAGGAGCGCGGGGGGGCGGGAGGGTGCGCCCAGGAGAAGGTGGCGCGGACCCCGCGGCGGCTGCCCAATGACCGCGGAGAGGGCGGGGGCGACCGAGGCGACGCCCCTTCCCTACCCCGCCCACCCGGTCCCCTCCACCCTAGCCGGCTGCCTCGCCCCCTCGGAGCCGGGCCGGGTCTGCGGCGGCCCCTGGGACCTCTGACCGGCGGGCGTGGGGCCGGATCCCCGGGGCCTGACTTCCACCCCGCGAGGCACGCGCTCCATCAGGGGCTCCCAAACCACTCCGAAGCCGCTCAGCGCAGCGCAGCCCCGACCCCTCCGAAGCCTGTGGTCCGGATCCCTCCCTCCAGGGTCGCTCCATCCTGACCTCGGAGCCGCCAGCTCCCCACCTCCGCGAACCTTCGGAAGTTTTGTTGGTGGTGGTTCCCGGGACCGCGCCGAGCGCCGCACCCCGGGCTGTCCGGGGCGAACTGGATTCCTTCGCGGCGGCTTCGCCTCCCACCTACCCTGCTGTCCACTGCGGACTCCGGGAACAAGCCTTCTGCCGGCAGCAGCTTTTGGTTTTTTCATTGTTTCCTGTATGTTAGTTTAGGATGATCAAAGTTTCCCTGGACCTGGAAAGGACCAACCTCTTAGGAAATGAGCCAATAACTGAATCAAATGGAGAAATTCAGAATTTTTTTTTTTTAAGAAATCAACTCTGATTCTAAATCCATAGGCCCAGTTTTTGATGAAGGAATTCTTTTAGTGTTGTTTGTACGTGTGTGTGTGTGTGTGTGTGTGTGTGTGTGTGTGCGCGCGCGCGCGCGCTTTCGTGCGCGAGCGTGCGCGCACCCCAGTGCGGAGTTAAATGTCATCTCCTGAGCAGCGGTTTCCTGGTTCGCTGGCCCCCCCTGACCCTACATCCTCTCCCTACGCTCCTTAGAGAGCGGGTCAGAAAGGCCTACAAATCGCCTTGCTGTTTAATGGAGGGAGGTGGCCCGTGGAACCTGCATGAGGTGGTTTTTAATTCCAATCCGATTTGTTCCTGATTTCTTGGTTTCCTGGTCTCAGCAGGACGCCTCTCAGTGTGGGCGGTAGCCTGGCCTCCTCACGCTCACCCTTGCAGGCGGTGCAGGCTGCTTTCTGGGCGCCGGGTGGGTGCTGCCCAGCTGGTCGCGGCCGCGGAGCCGGGGCGGGGGAGGGGGGGGGGCCGCGGTGCAGGGAGTTCCTGCTGCCCAGTGGGGACTTGGCCCGCCTGCCTTCCCGCACTCCATCTGATGTGGAAATGAAGGCTTTATAACCTTTCCAGGGCGATCTGGCTGTTTCTGACTCTGGGTGCCTGGGTGGAACTGCTGTATGTGTGCCAGCTGGATAAATACTCAGGGCTGGAGGTGGTTTTCTGTTTATGAAGTGCCAATCCCAGCCTTTTCTGTCCACTGGTGAAGAGTTTGTTAGGTTCTGCTGCCATAAAGCAATGAGCTTTTACAAGGATGAGCAATAAGTCCTGCCAAGCGTTAATGCCTTGCTGTGTCCTAATACTGGATGTCAACAATCTAGTTAAGCTTTAATATATTTTAGTTTATCTCTAGATATTTCAGTCTGACTTGCAGAAGTAAGACCAAAAAAAAAAGAGAGAGAGAGAGAGAGAGAAGAAGAAGATAATTTTAAAGTTATTTCGAAAACATGTGCAATCCCATAAATGTTTACAAATACAGTTGGGTTTTCCCATCTGGAAATGGTGGTGGCCAAGTTCCCTTGTAGCTTTAGCTCCAACATGGCGGGATGTCATGACTTTCACATTCCAAGTATAGGTATTTCCTTTATGTGGGTATTAAACACCCACACTATGTAGGAGACGGGGTTCTCAGAACCACTCACACCATATCTAGCTCTAGGGCAGCCCTGTACCTTAGAAATAAACCATAAGCCGTGAATACAAGCCCCATAGGTCATTTTAAATGTCTAGTAGCCACCTTAAACACGGTAAAAAGAAACAGGTGAAGTTAACTGTAGTAATATATCCTACATACCTAGAAATGTGGTTTTAACATGTCAATATAAAAATGACTGAGGTCATTTATGTTCTTTCTTTTCATACCAAGTCTTCAAAATGCAGCGTGTGTTTGGCACCACAGTGACCAAACCATCATGGAAGACAGAAAGCTTGGGAGCCTGTTGATGTCAGCTCTCCAGGTGAGCCTCCTGGAGCAGAAGCAGATGGTGACATGGATCTGGATGAGCAAGCAGCTGATGTCCTGCATGTGGGGAAACACGGGTCTTAGGGGCTTATAATCTCAATGAGACAAAACATGCACACACTCTCTAGAGTGCAACAGCGAATGACTGACAGTGCTATCCACTCACTAGATTCATATCCAGCTCCTGGATGTCCCCTGAAAGATGGCCAAGATTTCCCAAAGTAAGTGGAATTGAAGAAGGACCTTGTTGAAGATGGAGTAAGATTGTTGCAGGTGGAGATGAGCATAGTGATATTTCTAGACCCAGAAATGAGCAAAATTATTACAAGACCATATTAAGAAGTGTTTTTACCACTGTTTTTGTTGTTGCTTAGTCACTAAGTCGTGCCTGATTTGTTTGTGACCCTGTGGTCTGTAGACTACCATGCTTTTCTATCCATGGGATTTCCCAGGCAAGAATACTGGAGTGGATTGCTGTTTCCTTCTCCAGGGGATCTTCCTGACCCATGAACTGAACCTGTGTCTCCTGCATTGGCAGGTGAATTCTTCACTGCTGAGCCACCAGGGAAGCTGTCTTACTGCTGTTAGTGGCCAGTATTAGTCTCTCAAGTTTGGAAAAGAAAGGATGATGAGGGAAAGAGACTAATGATATTTACTAAAGGCCAGGTAGGAGCTGGGACTTGCTCCTAGCAGGTCTTACTCTGAATGGATGCTCAAGTCTTTTCTTGAAATTTCCAGTGCTGAAAGAGGCCAGAGTTTCCCCAGCTACATCCATGAATCCTGGCAGGTGTTCCATAGCAAAGTATTCTGCAATAGAATACATTGAAAAGACTGTACCCTCTTGAGTATTCCCAATAGAAACTAGCATATTACAGTCTCTGAGATGACTTTTTAGTAAAGATACCAGTTAAATTTGCTTCATCCAATGTTTTCCAAGCCCCTTGGACCATGGACTCCTCTTACCCACGTCCTATCCAATAGCGTTCATTGTTCTCAGAACATGCCTCGAGAAATGTAATCCTAAACTTTATAAAGGCTCGCTATTGTCGGGAACCTCAGAGGACAAATGTTTTCTGAACAGACAGGGGCCTCAGCTGCAGATAGTGAGGGCTGGCTTTACTTTGAGACCAGGTGGGGGACATTCCACCCATGTATCTGGAATTTTCTTTGTTCTATTATTTCTCCAGGGACCCACCTCCCCTAAGGGATAGGACTTTAACTAAGGTCTTGACAAATGGTCATTTTCATGAATTATTGATTATTTGGCAAAAAAATAAATAAATAAATAATTGGAAAGGTTGATAATTACTCACGCATCTTGCTTCTGTCCTGAGTCAATTCTTTCTGACTCTGTGATATATGAAAGAAATGGATGCAGGTTTGGAAATATACCTTATCAAGAGGTGAATTAACATGCAAAAGGATCAAGGGACATTTTCAGTAGACCGATTGCTCAGGTTCTCAAAATCTCCTGAATACAATAAAAGCTAAGCATCGGAAGAATTAAGAACTGTTGCTTGAAAAATGGTACCTATTTACATAAATAACAGGGAGCTAAAAGTTGATTCAAGGTGGGTTGTGTGGGTTTTTTTTTTTATTTGTTCTGTGTTTCTTTTCTGAAAGTAGAGGATGCTCAGTCCATAATTTTTTCTGCTTCATTATGATATTGGCATTTCTTTTATTTAAAAGATAGCATATGGACTTCCCTGGTGGTCCAGTGGTTAAAACTTCTCTTTCCAGTGCAGGGAGTATGTGTTTGATCCCTGATCTGGGAGCTTAGATCCCTCTCAGCCAAAAAAACAAAAAACATAAAACAACAGATGCAACACTGTAACAAGTTCCATAAAGATTTTAAAACTGGTCTACCTAAACAAATCTTTAAAGAAATCACATAGTTTCTACGGTAGAAGATCCAAACTGAGTTAATCTTTTAGGTGAACTTTAGAAGGATGTGAGGCATAAACGATAGACCTGAATGATAGGTGATTCTGAGTGAGTGCCCTTAGTTCTCCACTTCTAGAGAAGATTTTTAACCTTTCCGTGTTGCAGGAGAAGGAGATAAGAATCAGAAGGAAAGTGGGAGAGAGACAGGCTGATGCTTCCTGCCCGCCCTCCTCCAGAGATTATGTCTGGCAGGAGCTAGACCCTGTAGGTGAGCTGAGGGAATCTGAGAGTGAAGGAGACTTGTGTAACAGCCTCCAGGGAAACCCAGAGAAAGGGCAAGTCTCAAAGATACCCACCTCAGAGCAAAGGAGGAGAGGGGCTGTGGGATTCCTTAGCAGAAAGCACCAGCAACAACTCCCCAGGGGCCCCCTCAAAACGCCAGAGTCACGGAAGAAGCAACAACCAGGAGACAGTGGGGTCCAGATAAGGATGCAGGGTCTGGAGAAGCCTGGAGGTCAGGAACGAGGCATGATGCAACTGCGATGGGTATGCGCTGGTGACCAAGGACAAGGAGGACAAAGTACAGCTCGCCAGATGCCCAGTGGATGGTAACAGTGGCCCAAGTGCAGATTCTCTGTGATGTCTTAGTATCTCCAAAACCAAACAAGAGATAACAGAGTGGGAGCAGAGGAATTGATAAGGGGATGGGAGCAGGGGAGATAGAAGGAGACCGCAAGGGTACCCAGAACGCACTATGATTACATTTTTGCCACTTGTTAAAACAGGCACTAAAAATGGAAATTCAGTTTAGCTTTCAAAAGTATGAAAAATTTACTTTGAAAATACTTGATTTCCAACTTGAGATTTTTTTGTGCCCACTACATTCTCTTAACTACTACAAACCAGTCCATCCTAAAGGAAGTCAGTCCTGAATATTCACTGAAAGAACTGATGCTGAAGCTGAAACTCTAATACTTTGGGCACCTGATAGAAGAACTGACTCATTGGAAAAGAACCTGATGCTGGGAAAGACTGAAGGCAGGAGGGGAAGGGGACGACAGAGGATGAGATGGTTGGATGGCATCACCAACTCGGTGATGGACATGAGTTTGAGGAAACTCCAGGAGTTGGTGATGGAGATGGAAGCCTGGTGTGCTACAGTCTGTGGGGTCACAAAGAGTTGGACACGACTGAGTGACTGAACTGAACTGACCACTGAGGGCTTCCCAGGTGGCGCAGTGGTAAAGAATCCACCCACCAATGCAGGAGTTTCAAGTTCAGTCCCTGGTCAGGAAGATCCCTTGGAAGAGAAAATGGCAAACCACTCCAGTATTCTTGCCTAAGAAATTCCATGGACAGAGGAGGCTGGTGGGCTATGTCCATGGGGTCTCAAAGAGTTGGACACGACTGAGCAACTAAACAACACACTCTCTAAAGTAGGTATGGACCACTAGGCTTAGTTAACTCACCAGAACATGCCTTGACATACTGAGGCAAAGTACTTCTGTCAACAAAGGGCTTTTATTTTACTTGTTAGTTCCAATTATTGTTTCTACACAATGGTATACCTTTTCCAGACATCATATTAAGCAACTGAGTACAAGATTCATTCCTGCTGATAGTTGCTGCGCATGGACTTGGTCATTTTACCCATCTGATCACACCCCATCTCTTTAGCATTCTGCCTTTCAACTTCTGGCATAATATTAGCTGGGGCTGCAAAGATAAAGCTTATCTTTACTAATTAAACACTAAAAGCCCAAGCTCATGTCTGAGCTTTTTACAGCTTAGCCTCTGACACAGCTCTCACCCTTTTAAAGGACATGGGATAATTCAAATCCTGGACTGTATAAGAATGTGGTTTTTATAGACCCATTTGCTCAGAAAAAAATTTTTTTTTTCTAGACATGGCTCCATAGTGAGTTTAAAAAGTACTTTCTTCTTTGTATATCATTAGATCTTTTTTCCATTTATAAACCGGGAAATTCAATCTTGTGTACTAAATAGCCTAAGAGATCATGGGCAAGATCAGGAAAAATTACCAGGAAAGGGTAATTCTGAGTATATTTCTTACCTAAGCAACTTCTCTACTTATTGCAAGTTAACCTTCAAACTTTACCTTCTTAAATTATGAACTAGTTTTCCTAATAACTATTCTTTCCTTGCTGACTTGAAATTACATGTTTCTCCTACATTCAACTTGAAAAGCATTAGTCTCTCAGTCCTGTCCGACTCTTTGTGACCCCATGGACTATATAGCCCACCAGGCTTCTCTGTCCATGGAATTCTCCAGGCAAGAATGATGGAGTGAATTGCCATTTCCTTCTTCAGGGGATCTTCCCAACCCTGGGATCGAACCCAGGTCTTCTGCATTGCAGGTGGATTCTTTACCATCTGTGCCACCTGAAAAGCCCACATTTAACTTGATCCATATTCATATCTGTCCTGGAACATTTTATTTTGTTCTATGATGGCTCAGTGGGCAAAGAATCCACTTACAATGCAGGCAACACAGGACATGCTGGTTCAATCCCTGGGGTGGGAAGATCCCCTGGAGGATGTCATGGCACCCCACTTCAGTGTTCTTGCCTAGAGAATCCCATGGACAAAGGAGCCTGGGCTACATAAAGGAGGCAGGGCTACAGGTGGGCTACAGTCCAAAGGGTCACAAAGAGTCCGACACGACTATGTCACACACACATACAGACACACACTCCACTGTTATTCCCATGAGGATCACATACTATCATTATAGTATTACTTGTGTACTATCACTTTGAGACTCTAAACCCTAAACTAGCATTTCTAAATGTGTTGACTATTCTCACATCTTTATTTTCCTAGAAATTTGAAGTTTGTTATATCAATTACCCCCCCCCCCCCGCCATATGTTGTTCACATTTTTACTGGACTTTAATTCAATTTACTGTACTCGAAAGGAAATTCACATATACAAACACACATATATATGTATATACATATATATAAATGTAATCCCTTCCAAGAACACGGTATGCCTTATTCTAGAGCACCAGTTATTCTGTTCTATTGAATTATATTGCATGGCCACAGGATGAATTTTTCATTGTCTTCATAACATTCCTGCGTCTTTTGTTATGTTTATTCCTATGTGAATTGGATGTGTGATCATTTTGTAAATAAATCTTTCTTCAAGATATTTTTGAGATTTTCCCCTGATATATAGGCAAGCTATTGCCTTTTCCACATATGTTCAGTAACTAGCACCCTTAGTGGACACCCCTACTAGTTTCATTGTTTTTCAATTGACAATCATTTAATCTCTAGTAGACAAAAATTTTAAATCTGCTTTCCAAAACTTCTACCTCATTCATTTTTCCTGCCACATTGAATTGGTTAGAACTGTAAAAATAATGCAAATTAATAATAAAATATCAGATGTCCTTCTGTTTATGTCATTTATGGAATACTTCTGTATTTTGACCGTTAAAATGTAATGTTTGTTCTTTTTCCATTATGGATTTTTTTATCTTATTAAAGAACTAGATAACTTCATTTCAAATGTAGAAGTGCATATTAACTGGGATTTTGTTTAATATAGCTTATAGATACTGAGATACCTGTTCATTTTTATTTGTTTTCTATAATATTTCATGTTACATCAATGTGTGTCAATGTTGAAGTGTATGTACATTCACCTTCTTGGTAATGTAGTATTGTTATTATTATTATTTTATTTTGATATTGTATGTGTTTTGCTAAAATTTTATTTGGGATGCTTATATCAATAGTCATTCAAAAGGCTAAACTTATATTGTATTCAATTTTGTCATTTTTTTATTATGATTAATCTGGATTTCTAAAATGATCCAAAAAAAAACTATATTTTCCCAAATAGTCTGTATTTTTCCCACACTCTGCAAGAGTAGAAATAATGTATATGAGAGTAATAGAAAAATTATTCATAAAGCAATTTGGATCTGGAGCCCTAATGGGAAAGAGTATGCATTGATAATTTAAAAAAATCATGGTTGCAATATTCAGATTTTCCACCATTTCTTGAATCAGTAATTATTCCTTAAAATTATTCATGAAAATTTAGATCAATGTGGTAATCTGAGCACTCACTACCTTTGAGGGGAAAGGAAAAAGTGTGAAGAGTAGACCAGAAATGTTGCTGAGTGCGCGAAAGCAAGACAGGAGAATGGAGTAAAGACACAGGGAGCCAAGCGCTACCCAACATGCTATAAGATGAGTATCTGTGGTGTGGTCCCAAGGCCGCAGTCACAGGGGGGTTTAAACGGGAGGAGTAATTCCTCAGGATGACGAGACAGGAAGAGATGCTCAACCGTCTTCCTCTGCCCCTCCTACCCACGCTGCTTGCTGTCTGGTGCAGCAATGGGAAGCTGTCAGAGACTCTGGGTCTCCAGGGGCCAGCCCACCTCACCTGGTAACCCTATCAGTGCCCAAACTACATAGAAAAGCATAGGCAGAGAAACAGAGGATCTTACAAGACTTGAAAGATATGAATTCACTGGTTTTATAGGTTACAAAATAGCCAAACATCAGTGATGACATTTAATTAACCTTTGAACCACCAGGAAAGATTGATACTCAATTGCATTAAAAGAAGAAACGATATCTGTAGGTAAATTGTAAAAAAGAAAAAACAACAACAGTAAAAACACTTTCCAATAACAAAATTAATATCATTAGTGAGGATCAAGAGAATACTGTATATATAAAAAAGATTCAACTTCATCTCTCCCTTGAGATGGAAAATTCTTCACAGGTGATCTTTCCCAGAAAATCTTCACAGTAATTTCTGTTACTCATTACCTAAAAATATGAGTAAAAATTGAGAAATAAGCTACTTCTCTCCCACTACAAAGTTTATCAGAAGGAAAGAAAGGAAAGATAAAAAGAGAGGAAAACTAATTGGAGCAGAGCTGGGGAATAATGTTTGATTCTGCTCCTATGTTTGTTTCAATCCTTAGAGACCATTCTGGTGAATGGACATAAGCCTGAGAAATTTTACTAATATTCCCAAGTCTAGAGAGATGAAAACTGAAGAAGCAGCTTTATCTTTGGACTCTTCTGAGCAATAAGTAATAGAAATTACCGCTGGGGAGCAGTGAAAGCCTGAGATAAATTACTGGGTGGCCTCATCCCATTGGCAGAGTAAAAACATTGATGACAGAATATTTTCAAGAATAAACAAAAAGAAAATTCAAAAAGAGTTAGGTGTCAACCTTTAGGAAGACAAGTTGCCACCCTCTATCGAAATAGAAATCTTCCAGGAATTTATTCTAAAGAAATACTTGTTCTTGAGCCCAAAGATTCAGAGATGCTCATTTTTCATGTTTATAGGAAGAAAGTTGCTAACATCCTAAATGTCCATCAACAGAGAAGTGGTTAAGTCATATAAAAGGCTACCTTCCTAAGGAACATGTTGAAGCTGTAAAATCAGATGAGACAGAGCTACATGTCAGCACTAGATTTATCATCAACTCATTTGCTTAAGTGAAAAAGTAAGTCCCAGAGCAGCGTGGGTAATATTATCTCACAGGGAGATTTTCCATATGACACTGAGGACATAAACACATACGTATGTAAATGCGTCCTTGAAAGAAAAAAATGAAGTCTCACCTCTTGATGGTGCTTATTTTTGAGAAGAGTGCAAGAGAGATGGAAAAGGGGGTGTTCTTGGTTTTTGCTGTATGTAACTGATTTCTATCACTATATGCTTATGTTTCCTTTGTATAATATTTGCTCAATGAACATTAAAAACATGCTAAAATCATTCTCTTCATCAAAGTATTCAAATGGTGGATAATATTCAATAATATATATTTTTAAAGACTTGACTGAAGTTCCCAGGTGCCTCAGTGGTTAAGAACCCACCTGCTAATGCAGGAGACACAAGAGACCAGGGTTCAATCCCTGGGTTGAGAAGATCCCCTGGAGAAGGAAATGGCAACCTGCTCCAGTATTTTTTTTTATTGTTTTTGCCATACAATGCCATGATATCGCCATGGGTTTACATATGCTCCCCCTCCAGAACCCCCCTCCCTCCTCCCTCCCTCCTCCCTCCCCCTGGGAAATCTCGATGCACCAGCCCCGAGCATCAATCCTGGGCTGGCGATTGATTAGACATATGATAATTAACATGTTTCAATGCCATTCTCCCATATCATCCCACCCTTACCCTCATCCACAGAGTCCACGAGTCTATTCTATACATCTGCGTTCCTTTTGCTGCCTCGCATGCTGGGTTCTCTTTACCGTCTTTCTAAATTCCATATATATGCGTTAATATACTGTATTGTTGTTTTTGCTTCTGGCTTACTTCACTCTGGATAATGGGCTCCAGTTTCGTCCATCTGAGTAGAACTGCTTCAAATGAATTTTTTTTTAATGCTGAGTAATATTCCATTGTGTATATGTACCATAGCTTTCTTATCCATTCATTAGTTGATGGGCATCTAGGTTGCTTCCATGTCCTGGCTATTGTAAACAATGCAGCGATGAACATTGGGGTACACGTGGCTCTTTCAATTCTGGTTTCCTCGGTGTATATGCCCAGCAGTGGGATTGCTGGGTCATATGGCAGGACTATTTGCAGCTTTTTAAGGAACCTCCACACTGTTTTCCATAGTGGCTGTACTAGTTTGCATTCCCACCAACATTGTAAGAGAGTTCCCTTTTCTCCACATCCTCTCCAGCATTTATTACTTGTAGATTTTTGGATTACAGCCATTCTGACTGGTGTAAAGTGATACAATATTTTAAAAATATTGTACCTATTTCATGATTCTAATTCTTACTTAGTACACTTGTGTTTAGCCTCCCTTCAGGTGGCTCATTGGTAAAGAATCTGCCTGCCAGTGCAAGAGATGTAGGTGATGCAGGTTGGATCCCTGGGTTTGATGTCTGGGTGAGGAAGATCCCCTGGAGTAGGAAATGCCCACCCACTCCAGTACTCCTGCCTGGAAAGTTCCACAGACAGAGGAGTCTGGTGGGCTATAGTCCATGGGATCCCAAAGAGCTGGACATGACTCAACACACACACATCACTTTAAGCTTGCCAGAGTTATATACGTTTATTTATTTTATATTAAAAAAAAACAGAGGAAACAACTGAGGAGTAAAACAACCGTTTTCTATTTTCTGATTCATTGATTTTTGCTTGTAACTCTATCATTTCCTTTTGGCTTCTTTCCATAGATGTATTTTGTTATCTGTTCTAGAATCTTGAGAAAGAATAGAGATCATATTTTATTTATTTTCATTTTTTTGTTGTTCAGTGATGAAAGTTTTTAGGGTTTAGCTTTTTATGTAAGTAGAACTTTATCTACATCCCAAAGCTTTTCTATGTGCTGTTTGCATTGAGCTAATGTTTCTTTGCTGTGTGCTGGGCATTGTGTTATGAAGCTCATAGGCAAAGCAAGAACTCTCTGTCTTATATTACATTGGAGGTACCCCAAGTATCTCTTTGGGAAGTGAGTACCCTCTCATTCTCGGTCCACATGGCCTGGAAAGTGTGGATCTAGCCTGATTTAGAGGGGTGGGCACAAAAGCCAGAACTTAGCCACAGTAATTGGCTCATGAACAGGCAAAGGACCCAAACCCAGTTAATTAAAGTCTTTCATGAGACCTTTACTAAGTGTCAGAAAAACATGCACTGTTTATCATGGAGTCTTTATCTATATAACAAAATAAAGACAGGTACCTTAGCCTCCTTGTGGATAGAATTGGCCTGAGATTGAACACAAACACAAAGGTGCGAAACTGTGTCATCTAAGAGTAGGAGAGGGAGTTTATGGGGAAATATAGCAAGCACAGCCACCCACTTGGCACCTGTGGTCATGGACAACAAATTAGCACAGTTGTGTTTTCTTGAATTGTGTTTAGTCAGTTGCCTGGGTGCAGCTGAAATGCATCAAGTTTAGGGACCCCGAAGTGGAGGTTGTCAAATACTCTGAAGTCAAAGAAGAAAAGGGAGTTAAGGGAGGGACTGTAGGAAAATCATTCCGTGGAAAACTGTGGAATCTAAGCTGAGTGGGAGAAAAGGGACGATATGAGTGGGCGTCAAACAGTGAGAAATGGCAAAACCAATGAATTTGAGGTGAGTGACTAGAAAAGTAACGTGCTGATACAGGGCTTTTGGAGATGGTGCAATTAGTGGTCACACAAAGACCTAAGGGAGTACTTTTAAAACAGGTTTTGACTTTGGCCTAGAGTAAAAAATACATTTTTAAAAGTCACAACCCCATACACATATGCATATATGCATCTTTACATCCATTTTCCTCTCCATATATTTTATTTATTCATTTAATTATTTAAAGGAATTGGCTCTCATGAGTTAGAGGCTGATTTTTTGGTACTGTTTGTGTTAGTCACTCAGTTGAGTCCAACTCTTTGTGACCCCATGGTCTGTAGCCCACCAGGCTCCTCTGTCCATGGGATTCTCCAGGCAAGAATACTGGTGTGGGTTGCCATTTCCTTCTCCAGGGGGTCTTCCTGACCCAGGGATTTAACCCAGATCTCCTGCATTGCAGGCAGACTCTTTACTGATTGGCAAGTCCAAAATACTAGCCATATGAGACTTCCCCGGTGGTCCAGTGGCTAAGACTCCACCCTCCCAATGTGGGGGACCCAGGACAGATCCCTGGTCAGGGAACTAGATCCTACATTCTGCAACTAAGAGCTCACATGCCACAACTAAAGATCCCCCGTGTCACAGCTGAGACCCAGTGCAGCCGAGGAAATAAATAGATATTTTAAAAACAAACAACCCCCCGCCAAATACTAGCTAGATGCTTTATCTGTATCTACTCTAAAGCTTATACGTCTCCTACAGTATCTTCAATGCTGGGCCAGGCTCTGAACACTGAGCAGGTGTCAGTAGGGATGCACTGCTGATCTGCCTGGTGACCTGCTCCTCTACCCCACTGCTCTTGTGTGACCTGGGGGCCAACCGTGTGTCCCAGAGGCTTGTGACCAAACGTTCTCTATCACTTGGGCCAACACACGTGACCTCACAGGGCAGCAAGTATTTGCCACCAGTCTCGCTGGTTCTTTTGCAGAACTAACCTTGCCAGGTGTACCTCTAGCATCCTTGGATCAAGTGCCAATTATAACTGAAGTGCAATGTCATTAGTCATACAATTTTGAACTGCTGAACTTTCACTTCATTAAACTGACATCACCAAACCGACGTAATGAAGGATTGCTGACAGAAAGAAAATAGGTATAAATTATATCCCCTATACATTTGGATCATGGTGGAGTCACATCTAAAAATCACTAAATGTAGACACTCTTCATTCAGTAAAAGTTATTTAAAAATCCTTGGAATTTATGCACAGATGAATTTCTGATCATATACCCATTATAGAAATAAACTTGGTTACATCAGATCAAATCTAACACTCCCATTTTACAGGTGAGGAACCGAGGGATTATATGAAAGGATAACTAATGAGTATATTGTGCTGGGTTCTGGAGTTGAACTATCTGGGTTTAACCCTGAGACTACCTCTTGTCAGTTGCCTGATCTTGGGCAAGCTACCTAACCTCTTCTGGCTTCAGTTTATCTGTGTCAGGAGGATAACAGTAATATGATTATCTATGATGACTGAGTTGACGTGAGCAGTAGATGAGTCAATACATATAAAAGGTTTTATAGAGTGACTGACTCAAAGAAAATGCTCTTGCCTGCCTAGTAGTATCTAGCTCTTTGCAACCTCATGGACTGTAGCCCCCCAGGCTCCTCTGTCCATGGGATTCTCCAGGCAAGAATACTGGAGTGGGTTGTCATTTCTTTCTCCAGGGCATCTTCCTGACCCAGGGGTCAAAACTGCACCACCTGTGTCTCCTGCATTGGCAAGCAGATTCTTTACCACTGCATCACCTGAAGGGAGGCTAAACACAAGTGTACTAAAGAAGAATTAGATCATGAAAGAAATGGGTGCACTATTTTTAAAAGTACAATTAAATACTATACACTTACTCTCTCTGTGTGTGTTAGTCACTCAGTTGTGTCCGATGCTTTGTGACCCCATGGATTGTAGCCCACCATGCTCCTCTGTCCATGGGATTTCCCAGGCAAGGATACTGGAGTGGGTTTCCCTTCCCTTCTCCTGGAGATCTTCCTGACCCAGGGATTGAACCTGGGTCTCCTGCATTGTGGGCAGATTCTTTACTGTCTGAGCCACCAGAGAAGCCCATACACTTACTTACTGTTCGATATATTTCATCACCAAATGTCCCTGTGCCCATCGTTCTACAAGACAGAGACCTGAGGACCAGGTACCGGGAGACAAACGCTCCAGGTAATGGCAGTACAGTGAAAACAGGCATGCCAGGTATCAGAAGTCACAAGTGGCTAAACACAAGTGTACTAAAGAAGAATTAGATCATGAAAGAAACAGATGTGCTATTTTAAAAATTACAATTAAATACTATACACCCAACAAAGGAGGACAGCATTCGCAAAGAAGGGGCAGAGGGCATGCAGCTCAGGTTACACGCGAGACCCCTGCTCACCCCACGACTGTCACAAGCACGCTCTTTTGGACAATGTGATCCAGAGATTTCTGCTGGTCAGAGTCGCCTGGGACTCTTGGCAGGGGTGCTAGAACCCCTGCCTGCTCTCATCTACTGAATAAGGGTCTCTAGTGGACGGCCCAGAGAGGTCTTTGTGTAACAAGCATTCCTGGTTCTTCTCACCCTTAGGGAAGTCTGGACAACTCTGACTTCAGAGACTTCTTGAAAGATTCAAGAGTGGAAGGTGGCCTGGTCACTTAGCACGAAGAGGCTATTGACATGGCAGAGCCATTAAAGTGACTGATGCTAGCTGGTGGCCTGGAGAGGACATCTGGGTGAGAGTTGTAAACAATTCTGAGTTGGCATGCTTTGCAGACGTCAGCCTGTGTCCATGGCGTGCAATAAATAAGTCACAAATTCTGAGCAAGAGGGACAGTCCACCATCAGCAAATGTATTATAAGTCTTTCTCTTTAAGGACTTTCCTGATGACAGTGTAGGAAACAAATCTAGATATTCCAAGGAATCGATGTTGTCATTAACAGATTTACAATGTAATCAATAATATAGGCACTTTAATCAAATGAACCACACAGGAATAACAGTATTAAATGCCTGACAGCTTTGAAAGTTATTTATCTGTCCTTCTCTCTATAAATCTATGCATATCTTTTCATCAATAGGAAAAGGGAAATGCATATAAAAATAGAGACATAGTTCCTTGAACAACTACCAGCTTCCCCTTTAACTTATCTCAATTTTCAAATGGCATCCTAACTATAAAATGAAGGGTGCCATAAGTTTGTCAAGCAATCTGTGTGTGTGTGTGTGTGTGTGTGTGTGTGTGTGCTCAGTCACGTCTGACTCTTTTGTGACCCCATGGACTGTAGCCCACCAGGCTTCTCTGTCCATGGGTTTTCCCAGGCAAGAATACAGGAGTGGGTTGCCATGCCCTCCTCCAGGGGATCTTCCTGTGTTGACAAGCATTGGCTGGTGGATTCTTTACCACTGTGCCACATGTAATCTTTAGTGGCTGGAATAAAGTTTCCATGCCCAAGAAGATAAAGTTTGTGCATAAGACACAGAGAAAAAGACTCATGGGAGCTTATTGGGAGAGAAACTTCTATGCCTTTCTGCCTTTGCATTCTATGAATATTGCCCATTTTGCAAGTTGGAGATGTCCCACGGCTTTAATATTAATTCACATTTCCTGTCTTATACTTCTTTGGCTGGAGTTTGCATGAACCGAGGTGCTTTGCCCACCAAGAGAGAAAGTCGTTCAAGTAAACTCTTCTTTCTTTCTGGAATTCACCCGGGTCTCCTCCTTTTCCCTCCCCCCCTTCACCTTCACCCTTCTCTCAGCCCAGCTCTGCCCTTCCCTTTTCAAAAAGTTGCATTAGTTCTTTACAAGCGCGCAAGAACAGAACCAAACGCCTCGCATCTGCTCTCGAGTTCACGAATTAGCATGAGAATAAGTAGCCAGTGTTTCAATGATGCACAGTCCACTGGGTGAGAATGGGGGCTCAAGCCCTCTATCAGAGGACTCGCTGGCTCCTGCCAGATGTCCAAGGCCCAGGACACAAAGGCGGTGAACCCAGGGCTTTAACAAATCACCTTTCTCTGGGGCTAATCACTCAAGAAAAGGTTTTGTTGTGGGTTTGAAGAGGGTCAGGTTGGTCTTTCTCCAGTGATCTGCAGCCTCTCCTGGCCCCTCCCGCCTTCACCCTCTGGCCTTTCTAAAGAGACCTCTCACTTCTTTCCCCCTCGAAAGCAGGGCTCTGAGGGCAAAAGCCACATGCCAGGGTCTCCCGAAGACGCAAGGGCTGCAGGAGGTTCGTTAATCAGTGGTGACTACATCACTGCCCTGGCACTCACTCGCTCTCTATGAACAATAAAGACTTTAGCAAGAATAAAACGGCTCAGTGGGCACGCACAAGGTCAGACCTAGTGGCAAGATGGTTCCAGTGTAATCATAGTTGGAGGAATCCTGTATTTTCTGGAGGCGAGATCTGTAAACTGGGGAGTGGGGATTCTCAGTGGGGCCCTGGACCAGCAGCGGTGGCATCACATGGAACCTTGCCAGGAATGCAGATTCTCCACTCTACCGAGACATCTGCAGCAGAAATCGGGGAGGGTGTGGTTGTTGTTCAGTCACTAACTCCTGTCCAACTCTCTGCAACCCCATGAACTGAAGCACGCCAGGCTTCCCTGTCCTTCAACATCTCTGCAAGCTTGCTCAAACTCATGTCCATGGAGTCAGTGATGCCATGCAACCATCTCATCCTCTGTTGTCCCCTTCTCCTCCTGCCCTCAATCTTTCTCAGCATCAGAGCCTTTTCCAGTGAATCAGCTCTTCACATCAGGGGGCCAAAGCCTCAGTTTTAGCATCGGTCCTTCCAAAAAATATTCAGGGTTGATTTCCTTTAGGATTAACTGGTTTGATCTCCTTGCAGTCCAGTGGACTCTCAAGAGTACTCTCCAACACCACAATTTGAAAGCATCAATCTGTGCTCTTAGCACATCTTCCAGGGGATTGCCATCTCTAGAAAGTCTCCTTAGTTCCAAAGAAAAGAAACTCTAGGAAAAGTTTAGCTTCTTCACATTAATTTTACATCTTTACCCCTCTCTATTCTCATTTTAGAAAGATAGAGAGACGGACCCTCCTGATTTGTCCATGACTGTGGGGTTTCTCATTATGTAGGACTTTCAGTCCTAAGACTGAGAAAGTCCCCAGGCAAACTGGGACAGTAAGTCACCCCACCTGAGGAGCAGTCAGGCTGACGATCCTGGACTGACCTGCCTTTCCTTCCAGCTGCCTGCTGCTGCACTGCTGTTCCCTCACCTTTTGGGTTGGAGGAGACAACAAAAAATATACTAGAATGATAACCATCAAAGGAGAGGGTTTTAATAATGCAAATACAACAGAGGGCTCAAAATAAAAGGTGGTGAAGAATTCGCCTGCCCATATAGGAGACATGGATTCGATCTCTGGTCTGGGAGGATCCCACATGCCAAGGGGCAGCCAACTAAGCCAGTGCAATGACTACTGAGCCCATGCTCTAGAGCCTGAGCTCCACAGAGAGCAAAACCACTGCAATGAGAAGCCCATGGCACCACGACTAGAGAGTAGCTCCTGCTCACCACAACTTGAGAAAAGCCTGCGCACAGCAGTGAAGATCCAGCACAGCCAAAAATAAACATCTAAATAAAATTATACACACACACATATATGAAGACGACAACGATGCAGAGGCTGTGGATTTTGTATCAGAAAAAAAAAAGTCTCCTTTGACAAATAAGGGTTTGCTGCCTTTACAGACAAAAGGCTCAGAAGCTTCTTTCTGGACTCAGAATGAGAAGGGATATTTTTGTCACCTTTCCATAATCTCAGCAGAAAATCATTAAACCAGTTAGTTCTCTACACTCCCCATCTTGCATACTATCTATTTCAGTTAGGATGCTATGCTAGTTTGTCCTGATATCTCCTCTGCTGCTCTTTAGGAAGTTATGTTTCTGGCACCCGAGGTGAATGGAGAGATTTGAAAGAGACATAGGTTTAGGGGTTCCCTGAATCTGAGGAAGTCTATGGACAGGTGGAGCCTGGCGTTGAACATCAGGGATCTGATAGCTGATGGGATGCAGGACACAGGTAGAAGGAAGGGTTACAGGTGGTCACTTTGGATTGAGGGTGGAGGGGGGCGTGCTTATGGGTTAAGTACGCAAAGGTCACAACACCAACCCACTGCTTGACCTAGAAATCTTCCATCACAGGAAATGATTGGACCTGGCAGCCATGTAAGGCTCGAGAGGTAATATTTAGTCCCTGAAATAAGAAGAGAACGTCTGGTAGGGATGGTGAGGCTTATGCTCACTTGCAGCAATGGCAGCCTGTTATCAAACTCCTGATGGAATTTGGGAATGTTTTGTTTAAAACAGAAGGAAGAAAGAGAGAGAGAGAGAGAGAGAAAGGGGAAAATGAGGGTGTAGTTGCAGGAGCATAGTTTTGGAGCTCCACAAATCTTGTCGAGTTCAAATCTTGCTCTTTTTCTTGCTGATGTGACCATGGGCAAGTTACTAAAGCTTCCTTTTGCTAGAAATTGGGACTAATATTATATGTCTTCCAAGGGTTCTGTGAGGATTAAATAAGCTAATATGTGCAACATGTTTTGCAGAGTACCTGGTACACAGTAGATACTCCATAAACACTGAGAAGCAACGTGAGGTAGTAGTAGGACTTGGAGTTTTGCTTCAATAGTTAGATCCCAACATCTAACTCTGACCTTTTGAGTACGTGACTTTTGTCATTGAAGCTCCATCTGCAAAATTAACTATGTTGATCTCTGAGAATGCTTTCAGGATGAAACATGTTTACACACACAAAACGCTCAACATTTCACTTTCCAAAATCGCATTAACCACATCCTTCTTAGAATTCCCACATCGTGTGCTTAAACTGCACCCCAGAACATGAATGGTAACCAGGTACTTTCCAGGTTTCCCATTTCTAAGTTCCCTGTGTACTTCTGTGATCTCCAGCAGGGTACCCGGCAATGAACTCTGAAATGAACCGAGCCTTAGAGAATGGACATCTAGTAACTAGGAAGAGGATCAATTTAACCTGAGCCCTGGATCTGGGAAGGGGAGGTCAGGGAATGCCTAGAGGGTCACTGGCTTCTCTGGCACAGAGCCGGGCCAATGGGTGAGGGGTAGGGCTTGGACTCAAGACTCCTTGCCCCATCAATGCTCCTCCTATAGGCAGGCCCTCTTTTTTCTTTTTTTAATTGAAGTATAGTTGATTTATAATGCTGTGATAATTTCTGATGTACAGCAAAGTGATTCAGTTATACATAATATATGTGTCTATGTGTGTGTGTGTCATTTCGTATTCCTTTTCTTTCTGATTTATCACAGGACATTGAATTTAGTTCCTTGTGCCATAGAGTATGACCTTATTGTTTACCCATCTTATATATACTAGGTTGCATCTGCTAATCCCAAACTCCCTGTCCATCCTTCTCCCACCCCCATCCCCTTGGCAACCACAAGCCTGATCTCTATGTCTGTGAGTCCATTTCTGTTTCATGCACACATATGCTAAGTTGTCTCCATCATGTCCAACTCTGTGTGACCTCATGGACTACCTAGCTCCTCTGTCCATGAAATTTCCCAGGCAAGAATATTGGAGGGGGTTGCCATTTCCTCAGGTCCATCTATCCATAGATAAGTGATATTATATGGTATTTCTCTTCCTCTGTCTGACTTACTTCACTTAGTACTATAATCTTTAGTTGTATCCATGTTGCTGAAAATGGCATTATTTTGTTCTTTTTTATGGCTGAATAGTATTCAGCTGTATACATGTACCACATCTTCATCCATTCCTCTGTCAACAGACATTTAGATTGCTTCCATGTCTTGGCTATTGTGAACAGTGTTGCTATGAATACTGGGGTTCATGGATCTTTTTGAATTACAGTTTTGTCTGGATACATACCCAGAAGTGGGATTGCTGGATCATATGATAGTTCGATTTTTAGTTTTTTGAGGAACTTTGATGCTGTTTACTATAGTGGCTGCCCCAAATTACATTGGCAGCCCCCTTTCTCATTGCCCCCATTGTTGTGACCCACCCTAGCTCAGAGGGTTTGGAAACCATGTTGGGTGGAGTCTGGGCAGGGGGCTTCACTAGATCTCTGGCTTTGTTTTTAGTTTCTGTTCTCCAGACAGCAGATAGCAGGAGAAGGCCTCCTGGAGTTGGAGTTAGTCTTTGGGTCAGATTCTGGACTCCACCACTTCAACAGCATGAAACTGGGCAAGAACAGCTGCCCCACCTCCACCAGGGCAGCACTCACCATGCCCAGCACGTCACCCAGGGGGTCTTCCCTGCACTTTGAGAGGCAGGCAGGAGGCAGGACCCTAGGTGTGGGAATCTAACCCTAGGTGCAATTTAGTGATTGGTGTGCCCTCTGAAGTCAGGGGCTGTTTGGCAGCACAATTAGGACTCTCAGCAACCTCTCTGATTCAGGATGCCCTACTGCATGGCATCGTCCAAAACTGTCTCTTCACCCCCAGTTTCTGACTCTGCAAAATGAAGGGGTTCAATGCAACTAGGCTCAGACCATCTGGCCCCAGGACAGTCCACTTCGTTGACTCTGAGTGGTGGAGGGGGGTGTGGTTGAGATCACACGCTGCAAGCCAGTCGGGCAGCCAAAGGATCCCAAGTGACCCAAGGAGTTTCCTTAATGTCCACAGGCATCAGCCTCCTCATTAGAGAAATGAGGAAATTTATATAAATAGTTACAACCTCCCAGGCTTGTGGTGAAATTGGCAAGCAGTTAATATATGTGAGCTGCATGGAGCCACGCCAGGCACTGAGGGCCACCATGCGTTAGCCGGGGTCTCCTTGTCATGGCGTGGATCGACCTCGCACTGATTTCAGTGGGGGCTAAAACACAAGCGCTGGCTTTAAGCCCATCCCTGGGACTTTGTGCCCTGGATTTGCTTGACCCCTCGGTTCCAATCTGGCTCGCTCACTGTGGTCAGAGTGGAACCCCACCTGGGGATGATAACTAACATTTCCTGCTTCTGCTATGTGTGCACTGTTTAATGCAGTCCATCTTTCTGGGCACAACCACCACAACAGGTGCAGTGCAAAGATGAGGAAACAGAGGCACAGGATGCTGAGTGAAGTGTCTGTGGTGACAAGGAAGTGGCCGAGTCTGACATGAGACCCTAGAGGCAGGGCAAGTGAGGGGTTACCCAGTGGCTTTTATAGAAGGCATTGATGGGAGGGGAGGCCACTTGACTTGAGCTGGTTTCCCAGCAGATTCCATGCTCCCCAGGGCTGCTAGCAGCACCTTTGTCCTGGAAGAGGAAGAACAGAAGAGGTGGGCTGATGACTGCTCTCTCAGCACAGGTTGCTTTATGACTATTTCCACTTGTTCATAAATCGTGAATGGAAGTTGATGCCTTTGTATTCCCAGCAGTGACATCTTCGGGCCGGCCTCTGTCTCTGCCTGGGTTCAGGATAATGCTGGCCAGCTGGTGTGAAGCCTTTTTGGCTCTCTGGGTGCATCTCCAAGGCAGAGTGGACCCAGCAGCCTCACTGAGGGAAACTAAATGTGTTTTTGTTGCAGTGTTGCAAGCAGATAGCAGCATGTGTCCTGACCTGGATGAATCCTGTGGAGTGATCTTTAGCACCGGCTCACCTGGGGCTCCCTCCCCACTGCAAACCAGGGCATAAAGAAGCCCGGGGCCCCATCACCCATCTAATTGCCTCAAGCACAGGACCAAGAGGAAGTGGAACAAAAGGCAGCCTCCTTGCAGAACAAGCCCAGAAGAGGAGCAGCTCAGGCAGACTTCCACTGGCCTCTAAATCTTGAATCGGGTTTCAAATGCTATTTAGCATCAGTGAATTGGGACTTGAAGCAGAATTAATTGCCTCCAAATTGTGTCTTTCCTCCCAGCCATCCATTAGTTGCTCTGGCAGAAGGATAATGACACTTGATGAAATATAGCCACAGAATCGAGCCGTGTTCATCGCATCCTTGGAATGAGCTCAAAAAAGTAAAAACTTTCCAAGAATATATTTTTCCCCAGGGTGAGAATGAATATAAAACACTTAGGTCACCGCTGCCTTCTCTTAAAAGAAAAACATGTTTGTCTGTTTTCAAATGATGAAACTTCGGGACCTTTCAGATTTTATGGTAGAGGGATGTTTTAGTTTCAAATCGTAGTGAAAGAGTCTGATCTTTATTTCTGTGACAGTTTGCTTTAACCCAAGGTGCATCTTGTTCATGGTGATTCCCACTGCACAGAGAGAGGGAACGGGAGACAACTGAGGTCAACACTGTGCTTCAAGAGTCCTTTCAGTCATTTTTGGAAATTGGTGTTCATGTCAGAGCTGGTAGCTGGGTCCCATAGAGGCTGAGTTACACTCATGAAGCCACTGGCTCTGTTCGGGAGAGGGTGATGCCCACAGAATTTTAAATCCCCTTCAAGGTATTTAGTGTTCAGAATGAGTAAAAGGAAGATGTCAGTGAGGTATTTAATGCCTATATTCCAACTGGCAATGGACTACAAGCTGAAATACTATAGAATCAGTGTTGCTCAAGTGCAGAAAAGAAGGGCTGAAAAGATCTAGCCACCAGTGCCTATGTGCGGGTGTGTGTGTGTGTACGTGTGTGTGTATGTGTACGTGTGTGTGTATGTTTGTGTGTATATATGAGTTCTACTATGACCAGGTTCAGTGGAGCAAATACCAGCATCAGCTGGTAATAAAGAAATCTAATTTTAAAGTGTTTTCTTTTTTTTAATTTCAGGGCATGCTGTAGTTGTAAGCAGAAAATAATATTATGTAATTCATGTCATTGTTTTCAAGCAAGGGCCACCAAGTCAAATGTCCACCGAGGAGACAAGTAATGTGAGTGAGTGAAGCAGTGGAGGAGAGAAACTGAGTTAATTCAGCTGTCACCAAGTCACAATGCAAAGCCTGTATCGCTTTAGATATTCATTTCTCAGAAGAACCTGGAAGCTCTTTTTTTTTTCCCCAGTGTGAAACTTCTTTTCTTTAATTGGCTTAATCGTTAAACACATATACCTACCATCCCACCTATAGGCCTCAAAATGAAGTTGTTCACGTACGACTCTTTGCCCAATCCCATTAACTGTAGCCTGACAGGCTCCTCTGTCCATGGCATTTTCCAGGCAAGAATACTGGAGTGGGTTGTCATTTCCTTCTCCAGGGGATCTTCCCAACCCAAGGATTTAACCCAGATCTCCCGCATTGCAGGCAGACGCTTTACCCTCTGAGCCACCAGGGAAGCCCTCATCCCATTTACAATTTGAAATCTCTCATCTTAAACAATTTCACAATTTGTATGGAATTACAAAAATCCTCGAATAGCCAAAGCAATCTTGAGAAAGAAGAATGGAACTGGAAGAATCAACCTGCCTGACTTTAGGCTATACTACAAATACACAGTCATCAAGACAGTATGGTACTGGCACAAAGACAGAAATATAGATCAATGGAACAAAATAGAAAGCTCAGAGATAAATCCACACACTATGGACACCTTATCTTTGACAAAGGAGGCAAGAATATGCGATGGAGAAAAGACAATCTCTTTAACAAGTGGTGCTGGGAAAACTGGTCAACCACTTGTAAAAGAATGAAACTAGAACACTTTCTAACACCATACACAAAAATAAACTCAAAATGGATTAAAGATCTAAATGTACGACCAGAAACTATAAAACTCCTAGAGGAAAACAGAGGCAAAATACTCTCTGACATAAATCACAGCATGATCCGCTATGACCCACCTCCCAGAATATTGGAAATAAAAGCAAAAATAAACAGATGAGACCTAATTAAAATTAAAAGCTTTTGCACAACAAAGGAAGCTATAAGCAAGGTGAAAAGACAGCCTTCAGAATGGGAGAAAATAATAGTAAACGAAGCAACTGACAAAGAATTAATCTCAAAAATATACAAGCAATTCCTGCAGCTTAATTCTAGAAAAATAAACGACCCAATCAAAAAATGGGCCAAAGACCTAAACAGACATTTCTCCAAAGAAGACATACAGGTGGCTAACAAACACCTGAAAAGATGCTCAACATCACCCATTATCACAGTAATGCAAATCAAAACCACAATGAGGTACCATTTCATGCCAGTCAGAATGGCTGCTATCCAAAAGTCTACAAGCAATAATGCTGGAGAGGGTGTGGAGAAAAAGGAACCCTCTTACACTGTTGGTTGGAATGCAAACTAGTACAGCCACTATGGAGAACAGTGTAAAGATTCCTTTCCTTAAATAACTGGAAATAGAACGGCCATATGACCCAGCAATCCCACTGCTGGGCATACACACCAAGGAAACCAGAACTGAAAGAGATACATGTACCCCAATGTTCATCACAGCACTGTTTACAATAGCCAGGACATGGAAGCAACCTAGATGTCCATCAGCTGACAAGTGGATAAGAAATCCCTGGTACATATACACAATAGGATATTACTCAGCAATTAAAAAGAATACATTTGAATCAGTTCTAATGAGGTGGATGAAACTGAAGCCTATTATACAGAGTGAAGTAAGCCAGAAAGAAAAACACCAATACAGTATACTAACACATATATATGGAATTTAGAAAGATGGTAGCAATAACCCTGTATGTGAGACAGCAAAAGAGACACAGATGTATAGAACAGTCTTTGGGACTCTGTGGGAGAAGGCGAGGGTGGGATGCTTTGGGAGAATGGCACTGAAACATGTACGTTATCATATGTGAAACGAATAGCCAGTCCAGGTTCGATGCATGAGACAGGTGCTCAGGGCTGGTGCACTGGGATGACCCAGAGGGATGGGATGGGGAGGGAGGTGGGAGGGAGATTCGGGATGGGGAACACATGTACACTCGTGGAGGATTCATGTGAGTGTATGGCAAAACCAATACAATATTGTAAAGTAATAAGCCTCCAACTAAAATAAATAAATTTATATTTTAAAAAATGCTTCTGCTTGAAGAAGTGATAAAGCAAGTTGTTTTGCTGATATTCATAGAGTCTTCTTACTTACGCCTGGAGGCAATGGGAGCAGTAGGCACAAGCGTGAGCCCTTTTGCAGATAAACTCTCTCCAGGAGGGAGGAGCTAACTGTGTGCCACCCACAAACACGGAGACGTCAGACTGGCTGGAACAGGAAGGTTGATGATACTGACCTCACATCAACCAATCAGAAGAACGTGTGAGCTGATCACGCCCTCCTCTTTGAGCCATTACTATTGATGTAAAGCTCCTCAGTACCCTCTCCAGGTTAGGACGCACAGTTTTGAGGACTTTAAGCCACTATGGGTAAAGCTATTCTTTTCTACTTTACCCAAAACTCTGTCTCCGAGATTCCACTGGGTACCCATGTATAGAAGCTGAATTTTGGCTACAGTTCTGCTGCTCTGTGTGAATCTTGAAGAGCCCTTTAGTTTACAGGGGAGTATGTGCAGAGAACGTTGATGAGCAGACCTGAGCTCTGTGACTTACAACCATCACAGAGCAGGTATCATAGTGAACTGTCAGAAAGAAGAATGGTTCAAATCAGCCTATTACCTTCTACCATTTTTTACTACCCATTTGGCATGATTTATGTTATGGAGAACTCTTAAGATGACACTCAAGAGATCTAGTCTAGATAAGTGATGCAGAAATCACAAAATGAAAGAATTTCCCCCAAAGAACCGTGCTTCCAAAATCAACCACTGGAACTTCATCATTCAGTTACACAAAAGAGTCCTTCTTTTTACAAAAAGACTTCATATATTCTGTGTGTGAAAGGCTATTTCCTATGTTATGTTCATAAAGATGAAAATAGGAATATACATTAATATTATTATGTGTTACAAATAAATATGTTAGCAACATCATATGGTATATTTGCACTTACAGCCCTATGAGCAGGCACAGTTTTTTTAATCACTGTTATCAGTTATTGACTATCCTTAAATTGGAAATTCTTATTTACTGAAATGCCTTCTGTCTTAGCTTGGGCTGCCGTAACAAAATACCTTTGCCTGGGTGGCTTAAGTAACGGAATTAATTGTTTAGAGTTCTGCAGGCAAGAAGTCTGGGATCAAGGTGCTGTCACAATTCAGTTCCTGATGAAATTTATCTTCTTAGCTTGAAGATAACCACTTTCATGCTGTGTCTTCAAATGGTCCTTCCTTCATTCACCTATGCAGGTGTGTAGAGAGTGAGAGAGCTGTAGTCTTGGCTTCCTCTTCTTATAAAGACATTAACCCTATCAGGTCAGCATCTTATATTTATGAGCTTATTTAACCTTAATTAATTTCAAAATGGCCCTGGCTCAAATATGGTCACCTTGGGAGTTAAGGCTTTAGTATATGAATTTGGTGGGAGGACACAGTCGAGTCCATAGCACCTTCTGCTGACCCCAAGGTCTGGGCATCATTTCCGTTCAGTCGCTCAGTCATGTCCAACTCTTTGTAACCCTGTGGACTGCAGCATACCAGGCTTCCCTGTCCATCACCAACTCCCAGAGCTTACTCAGACTCATGTGTATCGAGTCAATGATGCCATCCAACCATCTCATCCTCTATCATCCCCCTTCTCCTCCTGCCCTCAGTCTTTCCCAGCATCAGGGTCTTTTCAGGTGGCCAAAGTATTGGAGTTTCAGCTTCAGCATCAGTCCTTCCAATGAATATTCAGGACTGATTTCTTTTAGGATGGACTGGTTGGATCTCCTTGCTGTCCAAGGTGCTCTCAAAAGTCTTTTCCAACATCATAGTTCAAAAATTCTTCAGCACTCAGCTTTCTTTATAGTCCATCTCTTACAACCATACATGACTACTGGAAAAACCATAGCTTTGACCAGATGGATCTTTGTTGGCAAAGTACTGACATGCAGACTATCTGTGGAAACTTCTTTTCCACAATGGATGTTTGTACAATTCTGCTGTAAAAAATACAGAGACATTTTTTTCCCCTTAAATCTGTATTGCATAAGTAAAGTAATTCCCACACTACTCTAATCAAATGAAAAGTGTCATTCTAAAGCCAAATCTCTGGGACAACAACAACAACAAAAGTCAAATTAACATGATAAAAAAATACACTACAATATATGGAAAGCAATACATTTTGAGTTATTTAAATTGTGTTTTCATGTGTAAACTTTACACATGATTTCATGGCAAATAGAAGGGGAAACAGTGGAAACAGTGAGAGAGTTTATTTGGGGAGAGGGCTCCAAAATTACTGCATATGGTGACTGCAGCCATGAAATTAAAAGACGCTTGCTCCTTGGAAGAAAAGTTATAACCAACCTAGACAGCATATTAAAAAGCAGAGACATTACTTTGCCAACAAAGGTCCATCTAGTCAAAGCTATGGTTCCACTTTTCTGGGATGATGTCTGCCAGTAACTTCCCCGCTTAGCTAAATCTAGGAGAGCCATTATCCGGAATTTTCTTGAATTTATTTATGGACCTTTGATTTGGAGGATTTTTTGAAAAATAATTTTTAAAAAGTCACAGTCAATTGAAAGTCAGTGTGTCCAGCTCAGTTGCTACAGATGTTGGATTGTTTCAGGCCAGTCACTTGACTTCTCGGGGACTCAGTTTATACATTTGTAAAATGAGAGTGTTGACCTAAAATGCTTCTTCAGGTTTCCTAGCTCTGGCATTCAATGTTTCTATGTTTCCAGTATTTGTTGATGTTTTAAATAATGTTACTCCATTCCCAGAGGCCCCCAGATCTGCCATACCTCTCTCCAGATTCCTCTGCAGATAAACAGTCCCAGGTGGAATTCGTTTAGATTTATTGTTATTATTTTAATAGCTACCATATATCCAGTGCTTACTATGTGCAGAATATATTTTATCTGACATGATCCATGTGTAACCCAAGTACTGGGCTTACCTTCCTCCATATTTTGGGAGAGGAGGATTTGTCTTAAAACTGTTTCTTGCTCCAACCGGCAACTGCTTCTCTGGATTGCGTACTCCTCTTGGCTGCTCTCTGCTGCCTCTTGGACAGCTCTCACTGCACTGCCAGCTGGTACCGGAGACTCTGGGACTGTCATCCTCCTTCGGGTGGTTCTGCTGCTGCTATACTGGCATCAAGGGATTGGAAAATGTGGAGTGGTACTTCTCTTTCCTCTTGTATTTCTCAATTCCTCCAGCCCAACCATACAAATCTTATAGCAGATATGATGACAGCATTGGGAATAACTATTCTTATCCAACAAGGAAACAATACCTTAGAGAGGGATATGAAATAGGATTGTGCCCAGAGCCCCATATAAGACAACAAATGAAGAGAAGACAGATGAATGGGTGAGTGGATGGGTGGGTGTCTGGATAAATGGATCGGTGTATGGGTGGGGGGTGAACGGGTGGATGGATGGATGGGTAGAGGAATGGGTAGGTGGATGGGTGACGAAGGGAAGGTCTTTGCTATATCCTTTAGGAAGTATCTCTCAGTTCGTAATCTTGTTCACTCTCTTGAGAGCCTTCCTTCCTTCTCTCTGAGTGAAGTATATTCTTTTATTCTTATTTCAAATAATCTCTACTTGCCTTTCAGAAAACCACATCTGCAGTCCACAAGCATTGATCTTAGCTTAGATGTCATCACCTTCCTCCTCCAGGCAAACATGTCACACTAACCCACAGCAAAGTCTTTCCCAAACATCTGAGTTACTAAGCAGAGACTCACATCACAAATTGTTTCATCCAAGCAATTCAGTTACAAGTCTCCAAAATGTATCAGACAAATTCAGGATGAGCTTTGACCCTTCAAGTCTTTTTCTATGTAAAGCCTCTCCTCTAGGTAAACCTTCTCCACTCTTCATACGGTTTTCTTAACTATAACAAGGCTGAAGATTTACACACAACTTCCAATTCAAACAATTTTTTTAATAGGACATATGGTCTATAGGAAGTATTTTTTTTCCTAAATGCAGCATAATCTAAACAGATTTCTTGGGCCACTATAAAGATGTGGTACATTTGTTACAATTAGTGAACCAATATCAATACTTCGATGTTAAAACACATATTTTATGCAGATTTCTTTGGTTTTTAGTAAACATTCTTTTTCTGCTCCACAATCTCATCTAGGCACCCCAAATATCTCATTACATTTAGTTGTGTGTTGTCTTAGGTCCTCTTGGCTGTGACAGCTTCTCAAGATATTAGTTGGTTTTGACAACCCTAACAGTTCAATGAGTTTGGGTTTGGTATTCTGTAGAATGTTTGATCCTCTCCTCACGATTAGGTAGAGATTTTAGCTATTTGGAAGGAAGACCACAGAGATAAAGTGCAGTTCCATCACACCATCAAAAGTCTACACAGTGTCAATATGTCATCAATAATGAAGCCAAGTCTTATCATCTGGCTGAAGTAATATGTGTTGGGTAGAGTAGTTAATTCCAATGAGGTCTTACAAGTTGTCATGAACTACCTGATAAATACTCTCCCATCCATAATGTGGCTCTCTCCTTGGTAGATTCAGAAACCTGATTATACCAGGAGGATCTATTTATAGTAACCAATCACAAGACTAACATATAAAATCAGAAAGCCATTTTATTAATCTCCCAAGATAAATAAGACTTAGACCAGAGTCCTGGCAGCTACTTGGTCAGCAACTTTCTTTTCCTGTAGGCAAACCCACGTGGAAGTCACATTACAACCAGGGGTTTGTTTGTTGAGAGTGAAATCAGAAAAAGAGAAGTTGGTTGGGTGTTTGATGGAATTGAGCTAATATAGCTAATATAGCCTCAGGTGTACATTTCCACAAGATGGAGAACCTAGCAATGGACCAAGACTCCTCTAGATTCATTGGTCAAGTTTCTTCTTTTCCTCTGACAGCTCTTGGTTATCTCTAGGTCCCTCTTTTGTCTGAACTTCCGTGGCTGATCTGTACCTTTATCCAAGGACACTGTTCTTTAGTAAGAACGTCAATCAACATTAACACGATTGCATATTGTGCTGGTCTAAACACTATTCTATCTTTTCCTTGTGACTTTTCATTTCTACTTGATTCCTGTAAAATTCATTCAAAGTTTAATTCTAAAAGATGAATCTTATTTCATTAAAATCTTAAAGAGGATGTCCCAAACAAGGACTAGAGTATCTACACCTCTCTGAGTTGAAAGATAAAGTGGGATAACATATGTAAACTTCTGGCACTTACTTGATAGGCATTAAAAAGTTCTTTCGTTTTCTTCCCCTTACTTAATGAAAACAGGTGTTGAAGAAAACACATCCATTTCTTTTCTTGTGTGTTCCCCACATGAGAATCGTTTTCTCAAGTTTTTTGCTGGCCAGAAAAGCAAGGGTCATGAAAGCATTTTTCAATCACAAGCCTGGATGGAGATTAAAAGACAAAACAAAACAAAAACATTAAGGCTTTCAATGACCGATTCACATTCACAAGACCCTGGTAAATCAGAACCTGACTCCCCCAAATTAATATCAGCATTAGGACATCATGCATTCTGCCTTCCATCCATCACAAGGAGATCCAAGCCAAGGATCTTGGGCTTTATCTTGGTGGCGAATTCAGAAACTGGGCTGACAAATTTTCTGTGTAAAAAAATTTTTTTAACATTTTTTAACAAAATGATATAGGAGTAGGGGATGAAGGATGGAGAAAGTATATGAGGAAGATTTATAAGTTTCAGAAAACTGATCACTTATTTTGAGCAACTCAACAGAGGCACTGTTCTCAAAAGAACTTACAACATACAGTGAAAATGGTTTTAATACGATGTGAGGTCAATTAACAAGCATATTCAGTAACTACATTTAAAGATTCACTGGGAGCTGTCAACCCATCTTTAATTAAGAATATATTCCAGTTAGTGTAGTGGTAGCATCTTGTGTTATAATTTTCCTAATACTGGCTGAGAACCAATTATGTACCAGTCTCCATACTCAAGAGTGTCATGAATTAGGACTAGATTGTAATTTTTGAATTTATTTTTTGATCTCTCAACACCTGTTTACAGTGGGCCTCAATAAGTGTTGGTTGAATTTTGTCTGAAAAAAAAAATGGGCTGTTCCCTACCAGCAACACATTTAAATTAAATGTACAATAATTATATACATTATAACACACCTCTTTTTACATCTCTTGATATTTACCATAAGAATTAACTGCCTGCTATGTGGAAAACAATCAGGTGATATCTCTAAATGTAATTTCATGTGATTCTCATGACTCTAATAGTTAGGGTTCGTTCTCATTTCCAAATGAGGAGACTGGTACAAAGTGGACTGTCCCTAAATGTTTGAATGAAGGTGGGTGAGTGGGCTTAGTAACTTGCTCAAACTTGTATGTCCAACAAGCATCAAAACAGAATGTGAACACTCACAGTTCCAAGACCTACAACCTTTGTAACACCTCACAATTCCTCTTAGTAACATATTTCCTCTTAGTCAAGACTTCTGGAGATCACAATTAAAGATGAAGACTTGGGGACCTGGAGCAGATTCAGAAAGATGTTTTTAGAAAGACAAATGTTTTGGGAGGCTGCCGAGCAAAAACAAAAGCCAAATCTCATTCATTGTATTCCTGGACCAACAGAGATGAATTTCAGGCTGAATTTGTGTCATTTCCAAGCTGATGCAATTATTATTTACACCAAGAAAAGTCTTTTTCTTTTTCTAGAAAAGCGTTTTGTTAAATGAAAAGAGCTCAGGACTTCCCTGGTGGTCCAGTGGTTCAGAATCTGTCTGCCAATGGATGGATTGTCAGATGCCAATCCATCTGATACAGTATGATCCCTGGTCCAGGAAGAGCCCATATGCCTTGGGGCGATAGCCCATGCATTGCAACTACTGAAGCCCGAACGCCCAGAGCCCGCGTTTGCAACAAGAGAAGCCACTGCAATGAGAAGCCCACGCCCCACAACTGGAGAGTAGCCCCCACTCACTGCAACTAGAGAAAAGCCCGTGCAGCAATGAAGACTGAGCACAGCCCCCCAAATGAGTAAATAAATATTAAGAGAAAGAAAGCTGAAAGATAGTCAGGAATCCTTGACTCAGTCAGAGAACCCGCTTGGCCTCGGTTTCCTCATCATTCAAAGATGGGCATCGGCCCAGATGACTTTTAGGGTCTAAGAGTTCAAGGTGCCTTGCCTCAATCACAGCCATTCTTTTCCCGTGACCCACTTTCCCAGCTGCGTGCTCGGGGAACAGATCGACAGCAGCAATCATAGAGTCAAATTCCCATTGAAAACACAAGTCTTGTTATTTTGGTACCAATTACAAGGTTATGGATCATGCTGAAAGGTGTTTAATATGCTGTAATGTTTAGACACACTTGGCTCCAACATTTATGGGAGCTGTTTGTAGCAGCAAAGCGGCATGCTGTCACTCTGTAAGTGTGCAAGGCCGCTGTAAAAACCGTACAGATGGGCCGGCAAGAAAGAGTCTCCAGCCGGCTACGGAGAAAGGCAGCAAATGTTTCTGGCTGCGCTGAGGGTTTACCTGTGATGAATCTCTCATCACCCGGAGCCTGTTTTTATAGGTGTACATTTTGTTGTTGCTTCTTGCTTTGTTTCAGTCACTGGCGTAGACTGTTTGTAAAAATAGATATGAGGGATTTTTATGGATTGTATGACCATATTGTATTAGGAGTCCTATATATGTATATATATATATATATTTTTTATGAGACCACAGTTCTGTGACTGTGTTCCTGTTCATCTCTTCTCACCATGTCAAGGTGACAGGTGGCATCTTCTCAGGTGTTGGGAACATGTCCAGAGATGTCAGGTGATGCAATGATAACAGGGGACAGGAGTGATTACCTTTAACCTCCCAGATCATAGTCCTGTTTGGGTCCTAGAGGGACGGTATTCCTGAGGCAAATTTAGCATATCTCCATTTTAAAAAATCTATTGAAATATGCTTTTAAAACAGAGAAGGAAGTGAAATGCGTAATCCATTTAAGAACCAGATTCCTGGCTGAAATTGAATTTTATAACTTGGGCTTGGGAGAGCTCCCACAAAGAAAACCTGCTCAGCACTCATTAGTTCTCAGGGACTGGCCATGCCAAAATAACCTTTTCCACGTTGAAAACAGACACCCATGTGTATGCTTCTATAATCTCTCTCAAAGAAAAGAAAAGAAAACAAAAAACCTCACAGACTTCGTGGCAGAGCCTTGCACTGAAGGCATCATGTTGACAGAGGAGCAGCTGGACTTGAAGGAATTAGTTTGATAAACTGAAATACAAAAAGTGGCAAAAAGTTGTAAGGTGGTTGGAGATGAGAAAGACTCAAGGAAGCAGAATAGTTTAGGAAAAATCAGCCTGAACATACAGCTCTCAACTGAACTCAAGTCTACAGTCTGAGCATTCCTACACTGGAGATGCAAAGCAAAAGAAGATATGATCCCCCATCCTTAAGAAGTTTACCTCCAAAGCAAACATCAGCAAACTATGGCCAGTGGGAGCAAATGGCCTCTTCAGAAGGTAAAAAGTCTGCCCTCAATGCAGGAGATCTGGGTTCAGTCCCTGGGTTCGGAAGAGCCCCTGGAGGAGGAAATGGCAACCCACTCCTGTATTCTTGCCTGAAAAATTCCATGGACAGAGTTACCTTGAGGGCTACAGTCCATGGGGTCACAAAGAGTGGGACATGACCAATCATATAACACACACATACACACACAGTGAACTAGAACTGGGCTTTACTATTTTAAAAGGTTGGGGGGGGGGACTAAGAAAAATAAAATACAAGAGTTAAAATGAAAAAGAGCATGCCAAATAATTGCAGCCCACAGACTAAAATATTTACTATGTGGCCTTTTACAGAGAAAGTCTCTGCGGGGAAACTTTGAATTACAGTCAAAATGACTAGAGGGCTAGAGTGGGAGTAAACATGTCATTTGCCAGGTCCAGCAGAGAGGTATGTTACCCAGATTGGAGAAATCAGTGGAGACTTCTTGAAGGAAGTGGCAACTTCCCTGGGATTTATGTGTGTGTTGTGTTCAGTAGCTCAGTTGTGTCCAGCTTTTTATGACTCCATGGAGTGTAGCCCACCTAGGCTTCTCTGCCCATGGAATTCTTCAGGCAAGAATACTGGACTGGGTTTCCATGCCCTCCTCCAGGGGATCTTCCTGACCCCGGGATCGAACCCGTGTCTCCTGCATTGGCAGGTTGATTCTTTACCACTAGTACCCTATAGAATGGCTAGAAACTGGATAAACAAAGACATTGGAGTAGCGATTGAACATTCAATGCAGAAGGAGCAGTGTGGTGTAGGAAGAGAGAGAAGCTATGTTATAGAAACTTAAGTGGAAAGTGAGTTTTAAGAGATAAAGCTAGTTACTCAGGTGTAGATGGGGATCGTCTCCCTTCCCACGTCCAGGTTGCATCCCCTGTAAGTCCAGACTATTCTTTGGGGGCTTAACCCCTCTCTCACAGACTGGTAGCAATCAAGGGAGAACAAAAAAGGCAGAATAAAAGCCCACCTAGAGGAGGATTTGGGCAGAGTGTGTCCTTCAATCTGGCATAGGCACTGGTCTCACCTGCCTACAGCAGGGGTGTTCTCCATGTGCTCATTCATCACGCCAGCTGCAGTCCTGCCAAAGCCCTGTGTTCCCGTGGGCTTCGTTTCCCACCACCTCTCAATCTCAAAACCTCAACTCTCCTCCTGGGAACTCAGGAACCTCTCCTTTTTAACCTCCCTGCCCCTGCCACACACAGAGTTCCAATAAAACCTACTTTTGTGGACAAAGGAGTTCCCTGCTGCATTGTTTGTCATCAGCCAGATGAGTCTTGGGGTCATGAGATGCTGTTGGAAACACTGAAAAGGTGGACACACTTGGAAGATTTATTGCAAGTCCATGTTCCACTGTGGCTGACTTCAATGTTCAAGAAAATGAAACTTTTTCCTATAATTCAACTGGGTATGTGACACCGGCCCAGTCTGCTAGTTTGTGGTAGCCATTTCCAAGGAAACCGAGGCCCTTCTGGACCTACCTGAGGTCACTGTATGAATTAACTGTGGTCAGCTTGGTATTTAACATGCTTGATTGAGATTCCTCCACCTCCATGCTTCCTGAGGGAGATGATCTAAGTTCTGAGGGTTTCCAGAGCGTGAGAAAGGAGGCAAGCTCACGGTCATCAGCATCCATGGGCCAGCCTCTGCTGACACATACAACCCTTGCTAAGCTTTGGTTATTTCTACTTATTCCTGTACATCCTCCACTTCATTCTGAAACCCAGCCCAGGAAGCTCACCCTTTTCCTAACCACACAGGCCTACCCTCAGCCAGTTCTGAGCCACATTAAGGACACAAAACTGAGTAACATCCTCCTGGGTCTCTCACAGGAATGTCTCAGATCCACTCTGCCTGGAGACATCTGATCATCTTTATCTTTTTTTTTTAAATTGAGGTACAGTTTACATAACATAAATTTAGCCATTTACCATTTTGATCAGTGCAATTTGGCGGTATATATGACATGTACGAGTTTGTGCAGCTATCACCTCTGTCTAGGTTTAAGACATTTCCCTCACTCCCTAAAGGAATCCCAGTACCTATGAGCCAGTCACTACCCATTCCCCCTCCCAATTCCCTTATGATCCCTGCTCTTCAATCTGTCTCTATAAATTAACCTTCCCTGGATGTTTCCTATAAACGGAATCATACATGTGACGCTTTGTGTCTGGGTTGTTCACTCAGTATAAGCTATTAGAAGCTCATCTGCATTGTAGTAGGTTCCTTTTTAATGGATGAACACCATGCAATTGTACAAATACATTATATTTCTGGACCTGAGTGAGATCACTGTATGAATGAATCGAGGTCAGTTCAGTATTTTGTTTGATTGACATTTGGGTTGTTTCTGCCTTTTAGCTGCTGCACATTGTGTTCCTATGAACACCCATATGTATGTATTTGTTTGAACACCAGTTTTCAAATCTTTGGGGGTGTATACCAATGAGAGTGAGAATTTCTGGGTCACGCGGTAACTCTGGGGCTTCTAGGATGGCACAGTGGTAAAGAATCCACCTGCTAATGCAGAAGATGCAGGGAATGAGGGTTCAATCCCTGGGCCAGGAAGACCCCCTGGAGTAGGAAATGGCAACCCACCCCAGTATTCTTGCCTGGGAAATCCCTTGGACAGAGGAGCCTGGCGGGCTGCAGTCCATGGGGTCGCAAGAGTAGGATGCAGCTGAGCTCAGTACAGCATGGTAACTCTGTGTTTGACTTTCTGAAGAACTGCTCCACTGTTTTCCATGACAGTTGTATTATTTTTTATTCCACGATTGATTTTTCAACCCTGAAGGCACCCTGATGTAGAAGATTTCTCTGCTAATTTGCTGCCTTGTTGAACTGCACTCAAAACTGAAATATAAGAGCCTTCTGTTTTATGAATCCCACAGATTCCTTTGCACCATTGGCCTCACCAACCAGGAGCTCCATGAGGGACGAGAAGGAACAAAGTATGCAGTACAAGGACCCATTAGAATTTGAACTCTAGTCATGTTCTCGGCGCTTCTGTTCACATCAGCTGGTCAAACTTGATGTCTTTGGGTTGAAAACTCTAGACTTAGATCATTGCTACTAAGGATGACTTAGGTCATCCTTCTCTGCCCTCTATAGTATATACTTCATGCTGTGAGTACTCAGTCAGGGCCTTATTCTTCTGGCACTCAAAGCTTGTCTCCAAAAAAGCCCAACTCAAGAAGTATACAAATAAGAAATACTAGTGAAGGTGTGGAGAAAATGGAACCCTCCTAAACTACCAGTGGGAATGTAAATTGGTGCAGCCACTGTGGAAAAGAGTATGGAGCCTCCTTAAAAACTAAAAAGAGAGTTTCCATATGACCAGCAATTCTACTCCTGAAAAAAAGTGAAAACTCTAATTTGAAAAGATGCATGCACCTCAATGTTCATTTCAGCATTATTTACAATAGTCAGGACATGAAAGCAACCCAAATGTCCATCAAAAAATGAATGAAAAAAGAAGATGTGGTATATGCAGATATGGAATACTATTCAGCCATAAAAAGAACAAAATAATGCCATTTGCAGCAACATGGCAGGACCAAGAGATTATCATACTAAGTGAAGTAAATCAGAGAGAGACAAATACCATATAATATTACTTATATGTGGATCTAAAAAATGATACAAATGAACTTATTTACAAAACAGAAATAGACTCACAGACATAAAAAAACTTATCATTACCAAAGGGGGAGAGGGATGGGGGAGGGATGAATTAGGAGTTTGGGCTTAGCAGATACACATGACTATTTCTAAAATAGATAAACAAGGACCTACTGTGTAGCAAAAAATCTTGTAATAACCTATAATGGCAAAGAATCTGAAAAAGTATGTGTGTATCCATATATACATGTAACCAGGACTTTTGTTTTCTCTTACATATGAAATAATTTTGTCCTATACTCTTGCCCTCATTTTATAATTTAAAAGCAAATTTCCAATGAACACTTCTGGGCAAAGCCATGGGAAATGCAAGAATGTTGACCACTAGAAACTAAGACCATGAGCTCACAGTCACTTACCAAGGCACACGCTTTCTTTTCTTTTCCTTTTTTTTAAAATTTTCTTTACTTTATTGTGTTGGTTTTGCCATACATTGACATGAAACCGCCATGGGTATACATATGCTCCCCCTCAGAAGCCCCCTCCCTCCTCCCTCCCTATTCCCTCCCCCTGGGTCATCTCGGTGCACCAGCCCCGAGCATCAACCCTGGGCTGGCGATTGATTTCACATATGATAATTAACATGTTTCAGTGCCATTCTCCCATATCATCCCACCCTTGCCCTCTTCCACAGAGTCTGTTCTATACATCTGCATTTCTTTTGCTGTCTCGCATGCAGGGTTCTCGTTACCATCTTTCTAAATTCCATATATATGCATTAGTATACTGTATTGTTGTTTTTCCTTCTGGCTTACTTCACTCTGGATAATAGGCTCCAGTTCTGTCCACCTGAGTAGAACTGATTCAAATGAATTTTTTTTTAATGCTGAGTAATATTCCATTGTGTATATGTACCACAGCTTTCTTATCCATTCGTCAGTTGATGGGCATCTAGGTTGCTTCCATGTCCTGGCTATTATAAACAATGTGGCGATGAATATTGGGGTACATGTGTCTCTTTCAATTCTGGTTTCCTCGGTGTGTATGCCCAGCAGTGGGATTGCTGGGTCATATGGCAGTTCTATTTGCAGTTTTTAAAGGAATCTCCACACTGTTTTCCATAGTGGCTGTACTAGTTTGCATTCCAACCAACAGTGTAAGAGGGTTCCCTTTTTTCCACATCCTCTCCAGCATTTATTGCTTGTAGATTTTTGGAAGGCAGCCATTCTGACTGGTGTAAAGTGGTACCTCATTGTGGTTTTGATTTGCATTTCTCTGATAATGAGTGATGTTGAGCATCTTTTCATGTGTTTGTTAGCCATTTTTATGTCTTCTTTGGAGAAATACCTGTTAACTTCTTTGGCCCATTTTTTGATTGGGTCGTTTATTTTTCTAGAATGGAGCTGCAGGAGTTGCTTGTATATTTTTGAGATTAATTGTTTGTCTGTTGCTTCATTGGCTATTATTTTCTCCCATTCTGAAGGCTGCCTTTTCACCTTGCTTATAGTTTTCTTTGTTGTGCAGAAGCTTTTAATTTTAATTAGGTCCCATTTGTTTATTCGTGCTTTTGTTTCCGATATTCTGGGAGGTGGGTCATAGAGGATCCTGCTTTGGTTTATGTCGGAGAGTGTTTTGCCTATGTTATCCTCTAGGAGTTTTATAGTTTCTGGTCTTATGATTAGATCTTTGATCCATTTTGAGTTTATTTTTGTGTATGGTGTTAGAAAGTGTTCTAGTTTCATTCTTTTACAAGTGGCTGTCCAGTTTTCCCAGCACCACTTGTTAAAGAGATTGTCTTTTCTCCATTGTATATTCTTGCCTCCTTTGTCAAAGATAAGGTGTCCATAGATGACACGCTTTCTTGTTTGTTTGTTTTTTGCCCATGGGGCTGCGGGGATCTTATTTCCCCGACCTAGAATCGAACCCAGGTCCCAGCAGTGAAAGTGCTCAGTCCGAACCACTGGCCTACCAGGGAGAACATCTTTTTCCTCCACAGAGTTGAAGGGAGATAAGCAAGTCCAAGTCTTGTCTTCATAAGTCATATCCCTGTAACTGATGATAAAAATTGTTATCTCATTTATCCGATATCACTGGGCAGGAAAGCATTGTGCATTAGTCAGCTTTCCAGACAATTAAGGCATGCTGCTTTGTACGAAAGGGTTTCTTTTTTAATTACAATTTTATAAAATATTTTAAGGCACTACATAATTTTCAAATGCCCTTGACAGACTATATTAAACTTCATTTGACCCTTTATTGATGATCCATGTCACTCTTATGAATTACAATAATTGTTCTCTGCTGTAAATCAGGTTTGCTCTCAGGGGAAACTGAAAAGTATAAACCTGTTTATTCTTCGATTAAATTAATACAGGCTGCTGTTATTTTTTTAATTCCAGTTTCTGGATTGTTTTTAAAAATTATAATTTCTTTCTTATTTTGACCTGGTCAAAACCACATCTTCTTACTTTCATCCCATATCCTTCCCAGTACCTTCAAAAATAGTCCCTGAATCAAGAAAGAGCAAGAAGGTGGAAAGTTAATTGTGGGGATAGTCTAGAGATCTAGGAATGGTGCCTTTCTAATTTCTAGCTTCCATTTCAGGTCTGGAAAATGAGGTGATTAAAATAGAAAGGCAATTCAGTGATATGCAAAGGGGCATAAGAGAGGTCTAAGATCAGGCTTCCTAAGTGCTCTGAGAAGACGCTCCGACAGCTATTTTGGATATATCAAAGCTTTGCTAACCCATCACATGCCAGCCAGTTGAGGCTGCTGGACATTTGTCATCTCAATAGTGAGTTGTCATTCTACTCCCAAGATGAATGGGCACATTACGGAATAAAGACTATAGCTAAAATGCAATGTATTAATTGGCTCGTGTGGAATTAAACTAGTTGAACTGAATTTCCTTAGCACAGGATCTATCATTGCCATTTCAGTTCCACCAATTACTTTGGACACATCCTTTCCCCTCTGTCATACAGCCAGTCTGTGCTTTAAAATGTGGGTAACATTTTGAAAGGTTGGCAGATGTTTGCCCTGGTATTTCTATCTTTTACTCTCTCCTATTTCAAGTGAATCTGCCAATATGTGCTTATTCTCAGAGAAGGAATATAAGAGAAGCAAGTGGACAAAGAGGAATCTCCTACAGTAATAGTGTTTCAAAACATACATGTTCTGGGAATTCCCTGGGAGGCAGTGGTTAGAACTCCACCCTTTCACTGCCGAGTACATCGGTTCTATTCCTGGGGAGGGAACTAAGATCTTGCAAGCCTCAAGGTGAAGGCAAACAAACAAACAAACAAACAAACAAAAAACCCACACATGTTCCTAAAGGGATTGAAAGAATTTGTGATAAAGACAAAATCTTTAGGAGAAAACCTTATACCCTTTCCTGCTTTGTTTGTTTGTTGCTTTCAAACTAGAAAATGATCCCTGGATTGTGAGGTGAGGTATGAAGAAAGGATACTCGGAGCATCCACCCACAAGGGCATAGGGAAGTCCAAGTTAAAACTGACCAAACTCAAGGGAGGAAGCAGAACATTGAATAGGTGCGTGGGATGCAAGGCCAGAGCAGAGAGCCACAGGGAGGCACTGGGGTCTCAGGGAAGCGTGAAGGCAGCTATGCTTAAGGAGGTTCCTGCTGACCTTCGACCTCAGTGGACACCTGGGATCAGAAGGTGCCCTGCTCACCCCCAACCTGCATGGAGATGCCAGAGAGGAGATGAAGGACCAGGGACAGGTGTGCTCCAGGCATCTGGTGATGGGGACCAGCCCAGGAGCTGCTAATATGTGAGGAAACCATGGTGCCAAGACTACAAACTTTAACTCATTTCAATTCAGTTCAGTCGCTCAGCTGTGTCCGACTTTTTGTGACCCCATGGACTGCAGCATGCCAGGCTTCCCTGTCCATCATGTCATCCATGAGCTTGCTCAAACTCGTGTCCATCGAGTCAGTGGTACCATCCAACCATCTCATCTTCTGTCATCCCCTTCTCCTGCCTTCAATATCATTTAATCATTTAACTAATTTAATCCTCATTAAAAAATGGAAAATAGATGCTTTATTGTGATCTCTATTTTATACTGAAGGAAACTGCAACTTAGAGAAATTAAATGATTTATTGAAACCTATGCAGTGATGGAGACAGGATTTGAGTCCAAACCTGCATTTGGAGGCAATACTCTCTAAGTAACTAGCAGTGCCTTAGATATCTGACTTTTGATATTAAACTATATGGGATGGATTATTGTACACTTTAGCTTCTTTATTATTAATATATATGGCACAAATATAAATTGTCTGCATTATCTAAGAAAGTTATATTAAGTATCTTTTCTGAAAGAAAATAAAATTCATCTAATGCCTTTAGGGCATTATTATGTGAAATTACATGATAGCCTTGGTTTTATGGTTTCTTAATTATTACTGTCTCTGGTAATAAATGCCTACTTTATAAAATCATAAGTAGAGTCTTCCAGCCCTTACAGCTGTAAACATCCACTAAAGCTTTTCACATACATCACACACCAGACCACTTCTTATCCAACAGCAGAATCACACATGAGTTAATTAGGATTAGAGACAACTGTAATGTATAAACTTAATACAACAGCAGCTTAAACAAGACAGAAATGTTGTTCTTTTTCACATAAAATCCCAGAGGTATGTAATCCAGGGACAGGAGGGCAGCTTTGTTTCACAAAACCCTCTGGGGCCCAGATTGCTTTTCAGGTAACAGATGGATGGAAAAGAAAATAAAAGACAAAGGTGCCAACTAGTTGTTTCCTAAAAAGAAATGAGATGGTTAGATGGCATCATCGACTTAGTGGGCATGAGTTTGAGCAAAGTCTGGGAGATGGTGAAAGACAGGGAACTTGGCATGCTGTAGGAGTTCATGGGGTCACAAAGAGTTGGACACAACTGAGCAAATTAACAACAACAAAAGAGGCTCTCAGAAACCACCACAAGACTCTTCAAGTATCGTCCTGTTGCCCAGAATTCTGCCACATGAACATGCCTAGCTGTGAGCTAAGCTGAGAAATATACTCTGTTCTGGGCAGTCATTGGCTTAGCTAGAAATTCTAGTATTATGGGGAAAAAAAGAGAAAAACAGATGTTGGAGGTGAGCACACTGCCTCTGGTACATTCCCCCTCAAAACCTGGTCCCACCTCTGTGAGTCTGCTTCCCTAAGGAACTAGGGATCTGTGGCTTGAATCTTCAAAACTGATCCCACAGGAGCTGCTCAGCTCTCGGCTGGTCTCAGCGTCTGTCTCTGTCTTAGATATCGCTTAATTAATTGTGTATTGGGGAACAAGATGTAAGAACTAGACTGTGCAGCTAAAGTGTGAACATTGTTGTTCAGTCACTCAGTTGTGCCCAACTCTTTGAGACCCCATGGACTACAGCACACCAGGCTCCTCCAGCATCTCCCAGAGTTTGCTCAAACTCATGTCCGTTGAGTCGGTGATGCCATCCAACCGTCTCGTCCTCTGTCATCCCCTTCTTCCTTTTGCCTTCAATCTTTCCCAGCATCAGGGTCTTTTCCAGTGCGTCAGCCCTTCACATCAGGTGGCCAAAGTTTTGGAGCTTCAGCTTCAGCATCATGAACATTGCGTGTGTGTATATATCTTTGTATGTCTATATGCACACAATGTTTATTTCTATCTATATCATATGTTCATGAAATAGCTATATATAGCTTTGCATATAATATAGATAAATGTCCATATGTTATATATCTATGTAGATATGTATATATTTATTTAACTTTCTGAGATTGTTAAATATATATTAATAACATAATACAAAAGTATGTAAACATAAGTGTCTACTTTAATGAATTATCATGAAACAAACACCCATATACCCATTATCCAGATGGAGAAATAGAACAGAACCAGCCCCTAGGAACTCCCACATGTCCCCTTCCTCATAAGACCCCTGTCCTCCTTGAAGGTAATCATAAAGGTAATCAGGAATGTGACTCGTATGATAATAATTAATGTTACATTTTACAATAGAAGACTTGGGTTTTAATCTCATTTCTGTCTCTAAATTGTTCTGTGACCTTGAACAAACTACTTTCTTGCACCCTTCCAGGTATGTATGTATGTATTTGGAAATTTTCATTTTACATAATATATATTGAATATGTGTGTGTAATAAAAGTCTCCAACTTGTTTAAGATTATTTCTAGCTTTTAAACTTTGCCTCTTGTATGTGGATAAATAATTGCTTGTTATTTTTTTTGTTTTTAATCCTTAAGTGTTCTTTCTGGTAACCTTTAGAATCTTAAAAAAAAAAAAAACCTTCAAATAGTTAAAATGATAACTAAAATAGCCGCATTCCCATCAGAAATACGGTTTAGTCCACTGATAGAGTAATAAACCTCATTTAATAATGCTGCTTCTAAGTGATGAATTTTTTTATGCTCAATGCTCCAGAAAGAGATTGTCTGACTTCTAAGGGATTTTGGGATCTTCTAACTTAATTAAATTCCTGGTGTCAAAGCTCCATTAAAATGGCCAGGCAGAAAAGGTGTCTGGTTTGTTGCACTAGATAATTAAACAGTGTCAAGAGAATAATTGTGTCAAGAGAATAATTGGCTCAGTGAAGTAGTGTCCATGCCTTTTATCATCTTCCCCTGAAGAAACTAACTATAATTGTCATCTTTTTAAAACAGCTTGGAGTTTTCAACAGAGAACTTTCTGCATAGAAGGCTTTATGATTTTAAAAACCAGAGTCAGAATGCTACCTACCAATAATAATGAATATGAGCTGATGTTTCATTTAAGAGAAATAAAGAGGAAGTAACGTGAGTGCATGCTCAGTTGGGTCCAACTCTTTTTGACCCCATGCGCTGTAGCCCATCAGGCTCCTCTGTCCATGGAATTCTGTAGGCAAGAGTACTGGAGTAGGTTGCCATTTCCTTCTCCAGGGGATCTTCCCGACACAGGGATGGAATACATAGACATCAGTAGAAATGGAGGCAAAGAGAAGGAGATGGAGATTGAAAGAAGAAACTTGACTGAAATTGAGAGAGATGAGAAAACGGTTTCCTACACTTAGAAACAAATTTATTCATGGTATATTGGGATCTTGTGCTTCAGAAACTCTGTTACACTACTGTTACTAAGTTGAATCTAGGATCTCACCCCTTTGACAGGTGTTCTTTCCCTTAGAATAATAAATAAAGCAATAATAAGAACAACAAAACAATGAATATAATTCTTAAAGTGCTTGTCATATATCAGACCTTGTGCCAAATGCCTTACCTCACTTGCTTAATACAATAATCCCTTAAAGCAAGTCTTTTCTCCACATTTTACAGAAACTGAGAATTTAAGAAAAGGAGAAATTAACATTGCCAAAGCCATAGACCCGTACAAAGGCTTAATTAGAACCCATGCCTACAACTTTCTGATAGAATCCACAGCTGGTCAGCCAGAAGCACAGGTGGTAAGCTGGGCTTGAGGCTGGTATCTGAACTGGGGGCCCAGAGCAGTCTTGTCTAGCTGAACCCTTAGCATATGGGATCTGGTTCTACCTCTGGTTAGATAGTGTCTGAATGGAGTTGAATTGTAGGAAGCAGAATTGGTGTCTGGAGAATCACTTACTGGTGTGAGAGACCCACCACACACACACACACACACACATGCACGCGGGCACACACACACACATACATTGAAACGGGGTCCAGAATCCCAAAGGAGAAGACTTCCCTGACTCACAGGAAGAGTTAGTTGCTGCCTCCTGTGACTTCTCATGGCATCATTCTGTAATAGCTGCATGTTGTTGGAATTGTAGATCACAAACTCCATAAATTAGAGGCCAAGAGTTTTCATCATTATGACCTCATGATTTATTGCAGTCTCTGGCATACTAAGTATATAAGTACTCCATAAATACATGTTCAGTGTTTACACGAGTGATTCAAGGAGCACTTTAGTGTGTGTGTGTGTTAGTTGCTCAGTCGTGTCCGACTCTTTGTTACTCCCTTCTCCAGGGGATCTTCCCAACTCAGGAATCAAACCCCTGTTTCCTGCATTGCAGGCAGACTCTACCATCCGAGCCACCAGGGAAGCCCCTTTGTTAAAAGTCTAGTATTGATTTTGTGGGCTTCCCAAGTGGTACTGGTGGTAATTTGCCAATGCAGGAGACATAAGAGACGCAGGTTCAATTCCTGGGTCAGGAAAATCCCCTGGAGGACGGCGTGGTAACCCACTCCAGTATTCTTGCCTGGAGAAGCCCATGGACAGAGAAGCCCGGTGGGCTAAAGTTCATGGGGTCTCAAAGAGTCAGACACAACTGAGCTCGAATACACACTGACCTTATAAAAGGTGCTTTTTAAGGGGCATTATTGTTTCATTTGATTTTCTCCAATTTTCTCACCTCTGTTAGGACAGCTGATACCTGCTCAGACTCATCCTTTCTAGAAACAATCTACTTGGCATGGCCATCCATACTCTGCAGTGTTTGGCAACAGCAGGCGCAGAGCTGAAGGTGGTCTCAGCAAGGACTCAGTGAGGCTGACACAAGTCCACCTGACTCCTTTTCCCTCTCCAACCTGTGTCAGGAACAGCAGTCACACTACCTCTACTTCAGAGTCTTTGAGACAAGACACCATGAGACAGCTGGAGTCTGTAGCTTCCTCACAGAAACCTTGGATTGGCGATGACCCAAAACAACCCGAATCCCATGGGCTCCAGCTGCAAAGATCTGCGACGGGAATGTAATACGCCGAATAGCTTTCCGTTAGTTCTGGCTTCCATTTATCTTTCTTTCTTGGCAGGTGGGGCAAGGGTGAGAGGAAAACGGGACAGGTGGAGAGTGGAATTTGATTGAATTACCTGCCAGGAGTTCAGAAACCCACACAAAAGAAACTCTCAACTCAAGTTGGCGTCTGTTTAGAAGCCGTTCCTGGAAGGCTGCTGACAGAGAAGCTAGTTCTCCGGAAAGCATTAGGCTGCTCTCAGATATTCAAAGAGTTTCTTTCTTACCGAAGGTGTAAAGAGCCTGCCAAGATCAACGTGCAGATAGACTTTCCCCAGCTCACCCTCTGCCTGTTGGCGTCGTTTACACCCTCACATCCCATGGCACTGAACCACTGTTTCACTGTTCTCAGTCCTCAGACAGTTTGGATTCACAGTCCCCATGCAATATTTAATCCTCTCCTTTCTTTAACATTGAACTTCTTATCTCAGCCACCAAGGATTTGTTACCGTTTCCTCCATTCCATTTGATATTTACGAGCATACCTTCTACATCATTTAGTGGCTGAGGCCATTCTCTACTGCGTGAAACATACAAATATCACTCACAAAAGAGTATTTCAATTATTTTGGTAAGATTAGAGCTTCCAGACGGGTCAGTCTATTTCTTCCACCTTCTGGATTTTTGAAACATTTATTAGTTCTAACACACACCTGATATTTATTTATTTATTCAACAGTCTGATCACTTTGCAGATCTTTACTGAGCAAATGCACCAGTCTTGACAAGGAAAGTACACTCCATGTTTCAATCATAATATCGCCCTTTGTGGTATCAGGAGGCACCTACACATCTCAGACTTCCTGCTATAATGTTTTTTAAATTAATATTTTAATAAACTTTTAATTAATTTATTTTTGGTTGCACTGGGTCGTTGTTGCTGCCTGCGGGCTTTCTCTAGTTCTGGTGAGCGGAGGCTGCTCTTCCTTGCAGTGTGGAGGCTTCTGCAGAGGCATCTCTTGTTGCAGAGCACAGGCTCTAGAGCATGGACTCAGCAGCTACAGTGTGAGCTCAGTTGCCCCTTGGTATCTTTGGGATCTTTAAGATCTTGGGACCTTTCCCAACCAGGGATGGAACCTGTGTCCCCTGCAGTGGCAGGCACTCTTAGCCTCTGGACTGCCAGGGAAACCCCATACAATGGAGTTTTTTGAGTTAATGACTGACCATCTTTGTATCACTATGTATATCTCAGTACTGGAAACACAGCAGACGCACAACACGTTTTTCTAAAAATAAATCAGCTCTGATTTCCCCTAATCTTTTCACAACCAGGATAAAGACAAAATCAGAGTAGCAGTGACTAATGCTAATCACTGCCCTGTTTCTTGGCCCTGCCTTCAGAATCAAGTCCTTCAGGCTTCTCGAAAGTAGTACCCATGTTTGTCTGCCGTCTCACGGGATCTCAAAGAGAAGCTCTGTTCCCACTGCTCTGACGGGCCATGGAGCTCCCACCAGAATAGTGCTCACAGGATACTATCATCACCTGACATCTCTTGGCCCTCTTCCTACATTCTCACCAGGCTCCAGAGACCCTCCCTGCATCCCCATGCTCATCAAGTGACAATGCAACCCAACAATCAAGTTTTTAAAAAAGTCAAGCAAGAAGGAACTTCTCTGGTAGCCCAGTGGCTAAGACTCCATGCCCCTAATGGATAAGGCCCAGGTTCGACCCCTGGTCAGGGAATTCGATCCCACATACTGCAACTAAGAGTTCATATGATGCAGCCAAAGATCTTGTGTGCTGCAACTAAGACCTGGTGCAGTCAAATAAATAAACGCTTTTTAAAAGAATCAAGCTAGAAAATAAATTACTTGAATAAATGATAAAACTACTTGAATCATCCCATCAAGTGATAAAGCAAATTAGGTGTGTGAAGGATGGTGAACCGGAGGGAGGTGGTAAGGGCAGATGACACTCTGAAATCAAAAATAATTAGGTAACAGTGCATCTTGTGAGGTGAACGTGATAACCACTGCACCGATGAGAATATCTGCTAGATAACCGTGTATGTTGAACCCAAGGACATGGGTAGTGAGATTTCCCTGACATTCCAAGGGAATGAACTTTCAAAAAGGCTAAATAGTGATGAGTGTTAGGGGAACCACCAAATTTCATATCCTGGTTTAAACTCTTTGACTTGTATACAAACTCAGTCCATTACTATGGCAACCCCAACTATTGCCATATTGTTTCTTTAGTGGGTGTGTCTTAATAGTCTGGAAAGTTAGAAGGAAGGGATAAATTACCACTATATGCATTTGATTAATTTAGGAATAATCTCTGCATATGTGATACTTTATGAAGTATTTCTAAGAGAGATTGGCATATTTATTAATCTGACAAATAGTCTTGTGATACCAATTTAAATCCCACAGCTGAGTAATTTATTTTAGGCGTGTAATATTTGGTTGAAAGATTATAAAAAATTTTTACTATATTGGCATACAAAACTAGAAGGTTTCAGAAAAGATTTTCTGTAGTTATGTTTAATTTATTGGATTTACTGTATTGGGGAAGTTTTGCTTATTAGAGGCATATATTAAATTAGAAAGTCAAATATATTTAATTTACAAGTGCAGTTTAAAATACTTAATGAAATTTAACAAACTACATTTATCATATGCTAATCAAAGGCATATTTCAAGATGCTTGTTAAAATGTTCTAGATTTTATGAAAGGGGGAATAATATTTATAAGTTTCACTGAAATGCTCAAGGAAAAAAATTGATATTTAAATCTGTTATTATACTTTGTTTTTTTATTAAAAAATTTTATTGGGTGTCCTCAGCAAATAAGTGCTGGGGACAGGGCAGTGCTTGAACTCAAGGAACATATATCCTATTAGGGTGACAAACATAAACAAATGGTGAAATACATACCTTGGCAGGAGATGAAAAGTTCAATGGAGAAAAATGAACCAGGGCAAGGGGACAGAACCTGCTGAGTGGCTAATTTGGAGTGAGGGAGGGACTTGCTCTTTTTGTATAAATGGGTTTGAGATGACCTCATTGATTGGGTGGCATTTGAGGAGAAAACTCTAGGAAGAGAGGAAAAGAATCATGCCCATACCCAAGAGAAAAGCTTTTCCGGGCAAAACATCCCACAGTGTGGTACTGCAGGGGCTCCAGGCTGGGAGTCCATCAGAAGGGGGCTGCTGGAAGAGACAGCCACACTGAGTACAGCTGGTCTTCCCATATCCTCAAATGCCACATCTGCTGATTCAACCGACTGCAGCTGGATACTATGTTTCCGGTCTGCAGTTGGCTGAATCAGTGATTTCAGAACCCGAGGCTACACTAAAGGACTAGAGCATCTGTGGACTGGTTTCTGTGGCGGTCCTATAACCTGGACCCCACAGATACCAAGAGATGAAAGCATACATCCATAGGTCAAGTGCTCATTCAGCACCACCAGAAGGGGACAGAAGCAGAATACGATCCCATCCACCACCTTCTAGTTACTGGTCTTGGCTGGCTTTCCAGGATACTTAAGACCTTGGTGCATTCCAACCTCTTTCAGTAACTTTTCCAGAAAAACCTGACTCCTATTTCTATCCTTTGCTCTTCTAAAGCAGGTTCTAAGTTATCTTTATTATTCCTACATGTGTAAACTCAGCCTCTCAAATGAGTTATAAGCAACTTGCAAAAGGATTAGCTCTTAAGATACTGAAACATATAGGACTAGGTAGCATTAGGCACTTGGTAACATTTACAGGAGGATGTTGGCTGATGTTACTGAAGGGTGAAATTGGGCCAGAGACTTCGTATCTGCTTTATTCTAAGACACTCAGGAAAATCCATTTATCGTTTATCCAGTGAATACTAATACTTGCTATGCATTACTTGGGGCTTTGAAAATTGGTTTATCAACAGCTGCATTAAAGGCCAGGTCACTTTGTTATGTAAATTAACTCCAAATAGAGCCTTCCTTCAAGAATGTCACTTGCTCAGTTGCTCAGTCGTGTCTGACTCTTCGCAAGCCTATGGACTGTAACCCGCCAGGCTCCTCTGTCCATGGGATTCCCAGGCAAGAATACTGGGGTGTGTTGCCATTTCCTCCACCAGGGGATCTTCCTAACCCAGGAATCAAAACTGCGTCTCCTGTATCGCAGGCAGATTCTTTACAGCTGAGCCACCTGGGAAGCCCTCCTGTCTGTCGCTTACAGAGCATTCCCTAAAACCTTTAAGGCCTCAACACATTCAGAACTTTCCTTCTAATCATTGGCAACAACCACTGGCACTGCTGGGAGTGTTCCTTAAGTGTATCTCTCTCTTTTGTCATCAGCCACGTGAGGACACATCTAAAAGCTAACTACTTGCTGCCAGAGAACACTGTTTCCTGGACCAGAGAGCAGCAACAATCATTTTTAGTACACTGCCCATGATAATTGAACGACCTGAGCAATACCTTGGAGCTTGTGATCTTGGCAGGCTGCGTCCCCACCTTTGGGTCTCAAACACCCCAAACCCTTGTCAGTGACGGAGTTTGCTCAAACCGCTCTGACTCTACTTCCCCCGCCCCCTATTTAATAAGAGCTTTCCTAGAATGAAGCAAATTGTTTGCGAAAGAGGAGACTAGGAGAAACAGGAGAGTGAGCGGCCACACTAAAAAGTGAAATGTACGTCAGAGCTCTAGCTGCCATCTCAGTTTGCTGCCGGGAACCAAAATCCCTTAACAGCAGTGGGGGTGTGTTCAGAAGGACTCGCCTCTGGTATGTGTCACTAACAAGGATGGTTACAGCTGATTCCACCCCCATTAAGTTATACCACGGCAGCATTCCACGATTATTAACTCAAAGTGCTGAAGGTCGTCTCCCAAGTCTGGGTCTGAAGTTACAGGAGAGAAGGTGGCTTCTATGGGGGTGACAAAGTGGAATCTCATGATATTAAGTTGACTGTTACTTGCTTAGTGGATGTTTGCCGAGTAAACTGAAATCAGGAAATGTCCTCTAGATGGAAAAGAGGGCAGAAAGGAGCCACTCTCTGATCCCCCTGGTTTTGACTTTGTACAGTTTTATCTGTGTGTAAACTTGAATTATAAGAGCAAGCATTGCTCATTGTTACTAAAAACATATTTTTCAATTCTATTCCCTTATAGGTTATTAAAGACTATTAAGTAGCTACCTGTGCTATACAGTAGGTCCTTGTTATTTATCTATTTAATATATAGTAGTATGTATATGTTGATCTCAAACTGTAATTTAGCCTCATAATCTATTACTTTTTCTCCTCAAGGGGTTTAGATGTAGCCATCGAGAGCTAAATTCAGTTCAAGATTAAGACATTAAGGAAGATACTCAAAGGGAAATAGAAATCACAAAGTTTACAAAGTATCATCATACTTTCTGGGGGAAAGAAGGGCTCAAGTAAGACACTGTGACTGGAGGCCTAGAGAATAGACTTCTGGCTAGGGGGTTGGGAAGAGGGGAAGGGTAGAGGGAAGAGATAGAGATTTTGGGAAGGACATGTAGACAAGTTTATATTTAAAATGGGATAACTTACAAGGACCTATTGTGTAGCACAAGGAATTCTGCTCAGTATTATGTAACACCCTAAATGAGAAAATAATTTGAAAAGGAAGAGATACATGTATATATATATTATATATATATATATATAATTGAATTACTTTGCTGCACATCTGAAAGTAACACAACATTTTTAATCAACTCTACTCCAATATAAAATAAAAAGTTTTTAAAAATAGATACTGTGACTTGAACACTGACACCATTGCAAATTTTGGAAGAAAGAAATATCTCTAATATTTCTTCCTTCAAAATATAGTACCAATGTAGCCAGAGTTACTTGATGGGAGATTTCTCAGAAACTATTCTAAGTTCCCAGGTTTTGGATGGTAAACATCGGCAAGAATCTGCCTGGCGTCCTGAGTCCTGAGGCGTTAACAATTTTTTTTCCTTTCACGTGTTCTCCCTCTATACTCTTTTTCCAGTATATCATTAAAACTCTGCGGGAACCATGTACTGAGTTTTGGAAACATATTTTTATTATGGGTAGTTGCTGGAGGGCAAGGAGAATTCTTGTTTATTTCCCAGTATATTGTGGGTGGGCCAGATTCTGGGATACCTTACAAACCCTACCGGTCCTCAAACACTGTAAAAGTGTAGACGATATCAAAGGGTTTGGGTTATTCTACTTTAGATTACTTACTTTTTTTACTCAAGTAGGTGGAAGATGGGCAGTTCTGCAACTTGAAAATGAATGCTGACTTCATCCAGACATTTCTAAAAGACAGCATCCTGAGAATAAGCAGAATATGAAATTTCAGAGGATGAACACCTTCATTGATTTCTATGATATTTAACTTGCAAATCTTAATTTCTCCTTAGAGAATGAAAAATTGAAAGGTGGTCATACTCAAAGTGGGTTTTCCCCCCTCCCAGTAAACTGTTTGTATACATTTGATGTCCTTTGGTATCCATTTCATAACCTCAGATGATTCAGGTAAATTGTAATTGGACAACGTGCCTGGAAATTGAGCATGAAATAATCACCTTTGCTGCTTGTTCTCACTTGGTATCATCTGGTTCCACCTTCGAGGTTCACTCACTTTTTAAAAAACTTTTTCATTTTGTTTTGGAGTATAGCTGATTAACAATGTTGTGATAGTTTCAGGTGCACAGCAGAGGGACTCAGCCATACATATACATGTATCCATTCTCCCCCAAACTCCCCTCCAATCCAGGCTGCCACGTAACATTCAGCAGAATTCCCTGTGCTATACAGTAGGTCCTTGTTAGTTATCCATTTTAAATATAGCAGTGTGGACATGTCCATCCCAAACCCCTTAACTATCCCTTCTCCCCTGATAATCCTAAGTTCGTTCTCTAAGTCTGAAGGTTCACCCACTTTTTATCCATACACTATGGTTTCCCTACCGTACTCTTTAAGGAAGGAGCATCGTTTTCTTTTGTTTTTTGTAGCCCTAACAATGAACACAGTGCCGCCCACTAAACAGTGAATCGAACTGACCCAACAGGTGGGAGGGGCAGCTGGAGTGTTCAGCTCCAGGCTCAGCTCAGGGGGACCCGTCCCCTCGGCGGGTCAGACGTGTGTGCTGTTGATGACCGTCAGGGACAGCGGTGACAGACACAGCTGGGAAAATAGGATTCAGCTGCAAAAACAGCCGAAGGACCAGGCGGTGAGAGACACAGACACACTGTTTGCTTGTGGTGGAACGGTATTCCCAGCCCCTGACAGGGAACGTTACCTCACTCTATACACCTTCTCTTTTCCATCATTTATTACACTAGAGTCATAGATTTTGCACTTCCCTGACCTTCCCTGCCATGTTTCAGCCACTCGAACACCCAGGTGAGGTCCTAGTGTCCGGCTCTGTCCCTGGACAAACACAGACCTGGGGTGAGGGTGGGAGGGATTCTGGCAGAATTTTACTTAAATATGTGCATTGAGCTTTATAATATTTTTCTTGGCCCTGATGCTCAGTAGTTACCTTTAAATTTACTTCATGTGAAACCAGAGAAACCTCACCCTGAATAACCGTTTCAGGTGGGGTTTGGGCTCGCAAACTGTGGATTACCTGGACGGCTTGCCCGCTGCCCCTTGCCAAAACTATTGGTCACATTTCACCTGTACTTCTGAGTCCTTGAATTGTCTTCCCCCTCTCCCCGGTTAAGCATGTTGTTACTTGTTGTTTTTTAGAAGTTAAGTCGTGTCCGACTCTTTGCGATCCCGTGGACGGCAGCATGCCAGGCTTCGCTGACCTTCACTGTCTTCCAGAGTTTGCTCAAATTCATGTCCATTGAGTCGGTGATACCATCCAACCATCTCATCCTCTGTTGCCCCCTTCTCCTCCTGCCCTCAATCTTTCCCAATATTAGGGTCTTTCCCAATGAGTCGGGTCTTGGAATCAGATGGCTTCAGCTTCAGCATCAGTCCCTCTAACGAACATTCAGGATTGATTTCCTTTAGGATGGACTGGTTGGATCTCCTTGCTCCCCAACGGACTCTAGGAATCTTCTCCAGCATGTTAAGCATATACCTAATAAATCTGCAAGGAGATCCAACCAGTCCATCCTAAAGGAGATCAGTCCTGGTTCTTCATTGGAAGGACTGATGTTGAAGCTGAAACTCCAATACTCTGGCCACCTGATGCGAAGAGCTGATTCATTTGAAAAGACCCTGATGCTGGGAAAGATTGACGGCAGGAGAAGAAGGGGACGACAGAGAATGAGATGGTTGGATGGCATCACCGACTCAATGGACATGAGTTTGGATAGGCTCCAAGAGCTGGTGATGGACAGGGAGGCCTCGCATGCTGCGGTTCATGGGGTCGCAAAGAGCTGGAGACAACTGAGTGACTGAACTGAACTGTACTGAATAAATATGCTACACACACACACACATTGTGTATGTAGGGTGATGCTCCATTTTCCCAATGAAATCATGGAAGAAAATAAAATATCAGTCAATTAAAATGTTAGTGGTATGGAGGACTTCCCTTGCAGTCTAGTGGTTAAGACTCTGCCTTCCAATACAGGGGGTGTGGGTTCCACCCCTGGTTGGGGAACTATGTATGATCCCCTATGCCTCCCAGCCAAACAACCAAAACATAAAATAGAAGCAATATTGTAACAAATTCAATGAACACTTCTAAAGTTGTCCCCATTAAAAAAAAAGTTAGTGATGTAGATGAAGAAATAAAGCCTCTATGCCCAATAATTAATTAATGAGGGACATTTAAAGATACATACTCTATAAGATAATACTTTAACTTAGAAATATTGCTTTCACATTCACATATGATAAAGGATGCTGCTCAGACTTTTCCCATGCAGCTTTAAAATTAGTATCTTCCTCTTCATTAAACCACTTTCCTTGAGTCATCAAACATAGTTTCCCAAACCAGCATTCCTGCTTCCTTTCTCAGATCAAGCACTCTTTGAAACTCATTGTAATGATGGCCCTGAAATTTATGTTCCAGGCCACAACTTCCACTTTCATAACCTAAGCACAGTTTTGGATTTTTCCCCCATTCATCCCTGAGGTGTTTATGTGTGATATTTGCCACATATACACTTATTCTTTGACTTCTTAAAAATAATATTTAAATAGTTTGACTTTTTTTAAATCTGATACCCTTACAATTCTGGATGTCTTTAAATTTCTTTGCCTTCATTTTTTAAAATAGATTATGTCAGGTGCCCACTACAAAGATCCAAAATCAGCATTGATTGAAGCTGCTTCAGATGACTGTGTCTTTTCTAAACAGTATGCTGTTCAAATTAAAGTAATTAAGAAAGCAGACACAATATTAGAGAATTTACCAGGATTTAAAAATATCATGACCCTAGGACTTGCCAGGTGGTCCAGTAGCTAAGACTCTGTGTTTCCAAAGCAGGGGGCCTGGGTTGGATACCTGATCAGGGAACTAGATCCTGCATGCTGAAACTTAAGACCCAGCACAGCCAAATAAATAAAAATAAATATTTTTTTAAAAAATCATGACACTATTTCTTCTAACTGATCATTTTTTGGGGAGGAGATAAAGAAATGTATGCTTTATATACATATATATGTATGTAGATTTTGTTTCTTACATAAAACCTGAGTTTTAGCTATCACAAGGGAATTAACTCCTTTAGTCAGGGCTCTTCAAAGGCAGAACCTTAACTCAGACCAACAAAACATAGAGAAAGATTTGTGCTGTGTTTAGTTGTTCAGTTGCGTCCAACTCTTTATGACCCCTTGGACTGTAGCCCACCAGACTACTCTGTCCATGGGGATTCTCCAGGCAAGAATACTGGAGTGGGTTGGCATGCCTTCCTCCAGGTGATCTTCCCAACCCAGGGGTGGAACCCAGGTGTCCTTCACTGCAGGCAGATTCTTTACCATCTGAGCCATCAGGAAAGCCCAGAGAAAGACTTAGTGGGTCATGTAAAGAGGGGATGGAGATAAAAGTGAGTTTGGGACTGAGTGAATCTAAGAACTAAAAGAATGTGGTATTCACTCCTAAGTCCTTCTTGTTGTGCAGTTGCTCAGTTGTGTCTGACTCTTGCCACCCAACGGACTGTAGTCCACAAGGCTCCTCTGTCCATAAGATTCTCTGGGCAAGAACACTGGAGTGGGTTGCCATTTCCTTCTCCAGGGGATCTTCCTGATCCAGGGATTGAACCCATGTCTCCTACTTGGCAGGCAGATTCTTTACCACTGAGCCACCAAGGAAGCCTTTGAGTCTTCTTACTCTTGAGTAACCTCTTTGTTCACCCATCTTTCTCATTTCTATTTGTCTACATGTTGGGGTCACTATCCTCTTCCTCCATAAAGTTCTTGTCACCTGGAAAACATGCGGACCAGGGAGTTGCAATCTGGGACCATCTTGAGTCAGCAACTGCAGACAAAGGAGAAATAAGACAGTTTCTCCCCGTTGTGCATATGAAAAGTCTCAAGAGAAGGATCAGAGGTTCTGTGGCCATTATTTGGATTCTTGACAATGTCTGACTAGTGAGTTGTTTTAATTGACCTGCTCTAGATCATGCTTCTCCCTGAGATCACAGCCATGTGCCCACCAACTCCTCCAGGGGTGACAGGGGTGGTTTCTGTTGCTTAGTCACTTAGTTGGAAGTGTCTGACTCTTTGCAACCACAAGGACTGAGCATGCCAGGCTTCCCTGTCCTTCACTATCCCTGCACATTGCTCAAATTCATGTCCTTAGAGTTAGTGATGCTATCCAACCAATCATCTCATCCTCTGTCATAAAGAGAGAGATGAGATACTTGCTGGAAGAGTGGGAAGGGAATTTGAGCATACCAAAAACCACAGAAATTCACTGCAGATCTTTTATATAATTTAAATGTTAGCTGATTTGAAGATTTCCTTTAAATGGAATATTCAGAAATTGCTTTATTTTTTACTAACTGATAATTGATGATGCACATTTCTTGCTGTGAGTTAGCATTATCATTGTGTTGACTAAATGTCCAAACTATTGTTAAGAACCAATTTAGAAATATGATTAATTACATTGTATGTCTGTCTCTGAACCTGTATAGTAGGAAAGATTAGGATGAATTAATTTGCTTTGCTCCTGTTTAACCATTTTGTTCTCATCATGTGCGATTTTTGTTTACTTTTTCTTTGGACTTCCCTGGTAGTTCAGATGGTAAAGAATCTGCCTTCAATGTGGGAGACTAGAGTTCAATCCCTGGGTCAGGAAGCTCCCCTGGAGAAGGGAATGGCAACCCACTCCAGTGTTCTTGCCTGGAGAATTCCACGGACAGAGGAGCCTGGAGGGCTGTAGTCCATAGGGTCACAAAGAGGCAGACACAATTGAGTGACTAACATTTATTATTCTTTAGTGCCTGTAAGAGAAGTAAAACCTACACCATCTTAGAATTCAGAGTAGGAACTGAGTCCTCATCAATATTTTACCAAACCTGTAATCAAATCTTTGGGTCTTCCTTAAGCTTTAAACAGCTATGTTGCACAGTGAAATACAATTCTGTCCCCCTGCCCTTTGAGAAAGCCTTCTAACGGTCTCCTCTATCCACCTAAACTGCTTTTCCCAGCTGCAGGGGATTAAATAAGTTATGAGATTTTCCTAGCAATAAACTTTCTGAACAAATAGAATAGCTTTTCATTGTGGTGTTTGGGAATTTTTCAACGCTTTCATTTTTTTTTTTTTTTTAGTTCTTTTCCATTAAGTTTTAATTTGCAAAGTTTTATAAGCAGAATTAACCAGGAGAATCAAGTTTTGATTTACAAAAAGTTTCCAATTAGGAAGACTTAATTAAACAACTTGGCTCTGGTTTCCCAACTTCCCTTTCCATGTTGTACACAGGGACTTCGGAGGGGTTGGGAGGAGATTTCACACTTTGACATACCTGATGGTGAGAATGGGAGGCATGGGTGTAGCATGACCTTTATGATCTGGTTCAATGGGACATAGGTGAGAGACACCACTGTATCTGAAAGTTACAAAAGAAAACAATCTTTAGTATAAGTGAAAGATCTGAAGGAAAACATTGTCTACAGAAGTCTTCAGAGAAAAGAACTTTAGGAGTTTGGAGTTACTTTGAAAATTTTAGAGTGGGGGTGGGTAAAGTAGGAGATCGAGATTAACATATACACTCTGGGTGTGTATTCAGGCTCTCAGTTGTGTTCGACTGTTTCTTGACTCCACAGATTGTAGCCTACCAGGCTTCTCTGTCCATGGGATTTCCCAGGCAAGGATACTGGAGAGGGTTGCCATTTCTTCTCCAGGGGATCTTCCCAACCTAGGGGTCAAACCTGCATCTCCTGTGTCTCCTGCATTGGAGGGTGAATTCTTTACCACTGTGCCACCTGGGAAGCCCAGCATATTCACACTACTGTATATAAAAGAAATAAATAATAAGGCCCAACTGTAGAGCAGGACATATTTAGTAACTTGTAATAACATATAATGGAAAAGAATCTGAAAAAGGAATCTCTTTGCTGTACACCTGAAATTAACTCAACATTGTAAATCAGCTATACTCCAATTAAGAAAATTAATAAAAACAAAAAATGTATAAACAGTTCCTGGAGAAAAAAAAATGCCTGATTGCTGACTATCTCAGGAAGAGTCACATCCATGTCTCACAATGAGTTTAAGACCCCTTGGATCTGCTCCCACCCTGAATTGCCAGATTTGGCAAATAACTGTACAGCACACCCTGTTAAAGGTGGAATTTGGGATAAATAGCAGATAACACATCACTGTAATAAACTGCACACGCATGTTTTCTCTGGCTGCCCTCCTATTGTTCTTCTCATCCTCTCCTCTGCTCACTCCAGCTCGGGTGTGTTTCTGTTTGCCCCCAACACACCAGGCACTATTGTTCCTCATTCTGCCTAGAATTCTTCTCCTCTCCAGGTATTTGCATAGGCAAGGCTGCCAGATTTAGCAAAGGAAAATACAGGATTCCCAGGCATATCTGAATTTCAGAAGAACAAATATGTGCATAGTGAAAACTTCTTGTCATATATCTGATACTCAAACGGAATCGGACATCTGTATTCGCTGGCACCACCAAACAATATAACTGACTGCACGACTCAACAACAGAAATTAACTTTCTCACTTTTCTGGAGGCCAGAAGTCCAAGAGCAGGGAGTTGACTGGTCTGGTTTCTCCTGAGGCCTCTCTCCCTGGCTTGCAGATGGCACTTCTCACTGGGTCGTAGCACTTTCTGGGAACACATACCCCTGGTCTCTTCCTCTCTTTATAAAGACACCCACTGCTATGGGATTGGAGCCCTCTCTTAGGAGCTCATTGGACCTTAATTGCCTCTTTAAAGGACCTTAGTGTACCTGGTGGCTCAGCGGTAAAGAATCCACCTGCCAATGCAGGAGATGTAGCTTCTATCCCTGGTTCGGGAAGATCCCCTGGAGAAAGAACTGGCAACTCATTCCAACTTAGCACTCTGCCATGTCTGACTCTTTGCAACTCCATGGACTGTAGCCCATCAGGCTCCTCTATCCTTGGAATTCTCCAGGCAAGAATATTGGAGTGGGTAGTCATACCCTTCTCCAGGGGATCTTCCCAACCCAGGGATAGAACCCAGATTTCCTTCACTGCTGGCTATTCTTTACTGTTTGCCACCAGGGAAACCTAACATAATGACTTAACAACTGCAAAAATAGGGACTCCCTAAATTCATGTACTTCTCACATGCAAAATACACTCACTCCCATCCAAATAATCCCCAAAGTCTTAACTCATTCCAGCAGCAACCCTAACCCCAAAGTCACATTTAAATATCAGCTAAGTCAGGTATGAGTGAGACTTGAGGTACCATAAACCCTGAGGCAAAGTTCTTCTCCAGGACTTCAACACAGGAGCTTGCTTCTCCTACCAATGTTCAGTCCATAAGAGCATCCTTACTTTTTCCTTCATTAGGTTATGACTCAACCATAACCTTCTCAGAGATGACTTCAGGAAGCCCTTCTGAAAACTGAAACCCCTGTCCTCAGCTCCAACTTTCCCACCCCACTCTTCATTTTCTCCTTAGTTACCACTTTCTAACTATTATCCGTTTTTCTTCTTTATTATTTGTCTCCTCCCCCTTGAAGCCCTCCCACAGGACTTCCCTGGCAGCTTGCCTAGAGAATCCCATGGACAGAAGAGCCTTGAGGCCTACAGTGAGGATGCAAAGAGCTGGACGTGACTGAATGACTAACACACACTTGAAGACTAGCTTCATAGGAGCAAGGATTTTTACTTTGACTTTTTCCTACTTTATCTGCAGACCCAGAACGTTCCTATTGCATGGTAGGTGCTCAATAAGTATTGGTCTAATGTTAACAGCTAAGAGGTGGGTAGGGGAACCTGATTCTTTAGGGTGGTGCTGCTAACAGACTTCATAAGAAGAGTAAACCTCAGATAACTGTGGATGAATCCAGAGCTCCTCCAACTCCAGCTCATCATGCTGTGAAATACTTGAAGGTTCTCATCCATCCAGCTGCTTGCTAATAGTTGGGGTTTCTGGGTCCTACTCTCAGATCTCTGATGCAGTTAGATAAAGATCAACCAACGGGGTGTAGAAATCTATATATTTAGCCAGCACCTCTGCTGATACTGATGCAGAGATAAGACGTAGGGACTTCCCTGGTGGTCCAGTGGCTAAGACTCCACGCTACCAATGCAGGGGGCCCAGGTTCTATCCTGGTCAGGGAACTAAGATCACATATGCAGCAACTAAGCATTTGAGTGCTTAGATCCAGTAAAGTCAAATACATACATATATATATATATATATATGTGTGTGTGTGTGTGTGTGTGTGTGTGTGTATGTATATATATATATATATATATTTAAGAAAAAACAAGATATGAAGAAATCTAATGTTAGAATCAGGTCCAAGACCAGTTGGCTAAGATAAGAGTCTTATGGAATTAGTGTGTGTTTGTGTGTGATGGGGGAACTGGGGGATTCTTGAGTTACAAAACCTTTGACTCATTCAAGCCTTTTAATTGTTGCTTTTGCCCAGAGCTTGTTACTCAAACTGCTCGCTGCTCAAAATGCCACCCTGGACTTCCCTGGGCTTCTGCTGTCACTCCTCTGACCCTCCCCACCCTGGACTCCAGCCTGGGTCTTGAGTGGGAAGAGCCACAGAGGGACCTGGAAGGGTGGGTGGGCCCTGCCCTGTGGGGTGAGCTACAGAGGCCGGTGCCTGCTGCAGAGGCCACATGGGGTCAGATGATGGGCAAAGTCTCTGATGGCAGACCCTGAGCACAGCTTCTAGAGATCTCAGCCTGGGCACGCTAGAAGCTTGAAAGGGCAGCAGGGAGCCAGAGAGCCAGGGGCTGCGGGTGGACAAGAGAGAGCGGAGAGGGACAGAGACATTTCCCAGACTCCAATGCTCTGGCCTGCCTCACTCCACACTAGGAGATCCGTATCATCTGCTTCTGTTCATTATCCTGAATCAGCATCTTGCCTGCTGGGTTGCAGGATTCCATGTCATTTCATTTGAGTAAGACCTGAGCCCTCTCTCTCACACATACCAACATAGCTTTGCTGATTTCCCTGGATTTCACGTAACATTTCTGCTTCACCCCCTCTGTCAGCTTCCCTCTTCCGTCCTCCCTCAGATCTGTCTGCCCCCATACATCTGGCATCTTGATTGACATGGACTACCTTCTAGACAGTTCTTTTGTTTCCAACCAGACGCCTGAGCTCAAGAGGGACAAAAAGAGACTCAGTTCTGATTTAGACTCACCTGGTGGGAATACAGTTTCTAAAACTGCAGGGGAGCATGGTAGTTCCCCAGCAAATACAAATCTGGTCCATTGACTCCTGTCAACACACAAGCCTGGACCATTTATTTCTTTTAAAGTTTCAAATTGTGCTTTTATATTAATAAGTGCTTTGCTGCTCATCAGGAAAGATTCATGCCAGCTCTATAATCATTTTTGCAGTAGCTGTCATTTTTCCTTAAAAAAAATTTAAAGTCAGAAAATACCAATGTCCCTTTACTCTCACCCTAGATTTCTCTGCTAGCGGCTGTCTCCACTGTAAATAGTGAAGGATGCGTTTCTGAATTCCATTCCAGGTATTTGAAAGCAGAAGACATGATAGCGTGTACAATAATAAAAGCACAATCTAAAGGATATTATCTCACCTTGAACACACAAATGTTTTCTCCTGACCCACGGCAAATATTAGGAGAAAGTCAGCATATGTACAAACAAGATTTAACAATGCTCTTGAGAATAGAATTTGCCCCCCAAATAGGAAAACTACACATTGTTTCAAAAGGTTACAGTTTCAGTATCTGAAGAACCCAGTAGGTCTTCTGTGAGCTGCCTTTTGGAACCCTATATTTACCTTTTGTGATGTATTCTACATAGCTAAAATCAATACTCACATTTTATACTTAATATTTAAAATTGTTTCTTGTGATGGGTATAGTCGCTTTGTTATGCTGGTACTAGATTAAAGGAGTAACTTCCTAAAATAAGTTTTCCTTTTCAATTAGCAATTCAGATTTCATATGTTATACAGTGAAAAATTAAAGAAAATTCCAGAAAAAAAATCCAAATTATCTGAAGAGACAGTCCCCACTTTACACATGTGCTTCGTCGTGTCTGACTCTTTGTAATCCATGGACTCTAGCCCACCAGACTTCTCTGTCCCTGGGATTCTCCAGGCAAGAATACTAGAGTGGGTATCCATTCCTTTTTCCAGGGGATTTTCCTGACCCAGGGATCGATCTGGTCTTCTGCATTGCAGGCAAATTCTTTACTGTCTGAGCCACCAGAGACGCCCCTTTATACATGGCACTTTATACAAGGCCCTTGGTAAATGAGCAAGAAATATTTGTTAAACTAATAAAATGAAGGAAATTAAAGCTTAGGGTAGTTAGCCACCCAGCTGCTGGAATGCTTCATGATTTGGAGTCAGTCATTTAATTTCTTGGAACATTGGTTATTTCTCCCACAATGTAAAGATCAAGAGTTGTAAATAATCGGAAAATGCTTTGAGAGGATTTCCCTGGCCATCCAGTGGTTGAGACTCCACACTTCCAATATTGGGGTATGGGCTTGATCCCTGGTCAGGGGGATAAAGATCCCATATGCTCTCTGGTGTGGCCAAAAGATTAAAAACAAACAAAACAAACAAACAAAAAGAAAATGTGTTGAAAACATTGTATTGCAAATATAATTAGTGGGTTTTTTTGGTTTTGTTTTGTTTTTAATGCAGAGACAGATTAATTCTTTCACCTGGGCTAAAGCTGGCCTTGACAATGGCACCTCATGCTGGGTCCCACAGTGAGAAACGGCAGCCTGAGGCCGAGATGCAATTCTGTTGACTAAAGCGGCCTTCCTTCTGATGGCAGCACTCCCATTTCTGTGACCTCCTCATGAGCTTATTCATCTGGATGGAGGCAGGAGACACATCCTACCTGCAATCTGTGTGCACCAGGAAAGGCGGGCAGCTTCCCACCTCCTCTCTGCCTTTGAGCAGCTCACTGGGAAGCCCCCGGCCCGAGGTTGCTCAGTTCCCAGTGGGCTGTGCACACCGTTCCTGAGTTTTCTATTTATGAGTATGCTGTGATGGAAGGTGGAGACACTTCTCCGGGGCATGTTCAGCCATCCAACCATGCACACACAATTAGCCCCTGCATGATAGCTTCTCACTGAAAAAAAAAAAAAAATGCCTTTTCATATGTATTCAGATTCCATTTTCAATTCTCAGTGGTGACCTGCAAGTTCACATGCAATGTGACTGCAGGTTTTAAAGGATGAATAATAGAAAGAGAAAGGTTGTTGGAGAACTGGCTGTGGAGAGAAGCTCCAAGGGGAGCAATGGGGGAGAGCCTTTGGGGAGAAAAAGTGATGGATTATGAGGAAAAGCAGAGATGAGGAACTGCTTTTCCTTGCTGTATCTGCTAGCTGCTGCTGAATAACAAGCCACCTCAAGATCCAATGACTTTGTGTTGTTCAGTTTCTCAGTCATGTCTGACTCTTTGAGACCCAATAGACTGCATCACGCCAGTCTTCCCTGTCCTTCACTGTCTCTCTGAGTTTGCTCAAACTCATGTCTGTTGATGCCATCCAACCATCTCCCAGTGATTTAACTCGTTACTGATCAGGGAATTTTTGCAGCAACTAATACTTGTGGCTGGTAATCTTTATTTTGCCTGGCCAAAAATTAATTCTGTTATTTCACTACACCCTGAGGGTTACTACATTCAATAGTTACACCTGACACACCTGTAAAGTCTTCTCACTTCTGTGAAATGTTGTCTCCAAGCCACTCTTCTGTAGAAGCAAAGAAGCATTCCCCAGGACCCTGCTTTCACTTTCACTTTCTGTATCAGACTCAATTGCTAAGTTTTTTTTTTTTTTATCTTTTTGTTGGTCTAATATTCACATTGTCTGAATCAGAACTATATTCTGAAGAACTACCTTCCTTTGAGACAGTAGTATATATGTCACATAGACAATCGAGACACTATTTGCATAAAATTCACTGAAAAATTCTTCTTCAATCCACATTTTGCTGGGCATCATTTTCAAAAAATTTACCTTTAGAATATACACAAGGCTGAAACAAAAGCCTCACAGAGCAAACTGTGAATGATAATGACAATCCTGAGTTGTATCATGAATGCTTGATCAACTGTAAGCTCTAACAACTTGGTGAAAAAGTGTTAGTTGCTCAGTTGTGTCTGACTCTTTGCAACCCTATGGACTGTAGCTCACCATGCTCCTCTCTTCATGGAATTTTCCAGGCAAGAATATTGCAGTGGTTACCCATTCCTTCCTCCAGAGGATCTTCCCAACCCAGGGATTGAACCTGGGTCTCCTGCATCACAGGCCAATTCTTTACTGTGTGAGCTACCACGTACAGGGATGTCATTTGTGTTTCTCTCAAAGAACTTAACAGACATTTCTCCAAAGAAGACATAAAAATGGCTAACAAACACATGAAAAGATGCTCAACATCGCTCATTATCAGAGAAATGCAAATCAAAACCACAATGAGGTATCACTTTACACCAGTCAGAGTGGCTGCAATCCAAAAATCTACAAGCAATAAATGCTGGAGAGGATGTGGAAAAAAGGGAACCCTCTTACACTGTTGGTGGGAATGCAAACTAGTACAGCCACTATGGAAAACAGTGTGGAGGTTCCTTTAAAAATTGCAAATAGAACTGCCATATGACCCAGCAATCCCACTGCTGGGCATATACACCGAGGAAACCAGAATTGAAAGAGCCACGTGTACCCCAATGTTCATCGCTGCATTGTTTACAATAGCCAGGACATGGAAGCAACCTAGATGCCCATCAACTGACGAAT
>ML664177.1:22937357-23053438 GCA_007570785.1 Antilocapra americana | reverse complement strand
AAAAACATATTAATACGTCTCTGGTTGATAACACTCAAGTAACAGAAGATGTATTAATACATCTCCGGTCAATAATGTGTTAAAATAATAAGCATTTAATACTGCTCACTACTCAGTCATTCAGGTGGATCTGCTTATTTGTGATTTGCAGCAGGCTGGTTCGGCAGGTCATCAAAGGGCAGGTTTTGATGGCCCTACTCACATGCCTGTGGTTAGTTTTTGGTTGCTCAGAACAGCAGGTTGACTAAGCCACGTATCTTCCATTATCCAGCAGGGAACCAGGCTTTATACATGCAGTGCTGCAGGTTCCTAAGTGGGTAGAAGCCCAGAAGGCCTCCAGAGGCTCAGGCTGGGAGCTGGCAGGCTGTAACTTCTGCAGTAAGTTCCTGGCCAAAGTCATAAGGCTAAGTCAAAGTCGAGGGTGAGAAACAAATCCTTCTTCTGTACTGGAGGAGCTGTAAAAATCAAGTTGTATTGGCTGTGGATTCAGGGAGGGATGAAGGATTGTCTTCATGTCTGCACTCAAGGTGCTAGTTGTGCCTTTCATAAAACTAGCAAAGGATCCACATAAACACAAACATGATTTTTGTAGAATGCATGAAACTGGAGGCCTGGTTCCCCTCGTCACCCTTGGATTCCCAAAACACACATGAAGCAGATTGTGGAAGGTGACTGGGTGATTCTCAAGATACTTGTTTTTATAACGTATTTATTTATTTATATTTGGTTGTGCTGAGTCTTTGTGGCTGTGTGGGTTTTGATCTAGTTGCGGTGAGCAGGGACTACTCTTTGCTGCAGTGCTCCGTCTTCTCACTGTGATGGCTTGTCTTGTTGTGGAGCATGGGCTCTAGGTGCCAAGGGCTTAAGTGGGCTTGGTAGCTGTGGCACATGGCCTTAGTCGCTCTGAGGCATGTGGAATCTTCCTGGTCCAGGGATTGAACCCATGTCCCCTACACTGGCAAGTGCATTCTTATCTACTGTATCACTGGGGAAGTTCCTCAAAATATTTTTTTTTTAAAAAAACCTGTCTGGTAAAACCTTCTCCTTCATGATTAGTTCTAGTTTGCAAACACCAGACAGCAGGTATTTTTTGAACATCCACCTATGTGCCTGGCCCTGGGGAAACCGCAGTGAACGGCATGGACCCAGTTCCTGACTTTGGGTCAGCAGAAAGGACAGAATAGAAATGATTACACAGATGCTAAGCCTGCTTTTTCTTCACTACTGAACCTCAGCATTTCCATCTCACGTTGTACATCTTTTTTATGCAATGTATGAAATATCTTTAAAAAAAACAAACACTGGTTTGAGTTTTTTAAGAAGAATCATAATGTTGGGCAAAGAGATCATAACTGTGGCCACATTGGGATCACAAACACCATTTAAAACCTTGGTTGTTGAGGCTCCATCAGAAAGGATACTATTATATGCAAAGCAGTGTATTTAGAATATTATTTACAATGATTTCAATAATACAAACTTTTCTAGCAGAAATACTGACCTCTTGGACTTGACAATGTCTGGAGTGTACGCCCAGGGGAAAGGGATGATAAGCTTTGAAGTGACTTGACTGGTTGATGCTGTAGAGACTGAAAAGGTTGTCCTTAAAGTCATCTCTCTGCAAAATCTTCTCCTGGCTGGGCCTTCACCTTGACAGGAGCTTGGCCTGAATCTTCTTTGTGGTCTCAGCTGGATGTCTACTCAACATGTCCAAAGGCATTAGCTGATAATGGCTTCATGCCTTGCATTTCCAAGAGATATTTAAATTTTAAATGAGGATGCAAAGATGGAAATTTTGCATTCTATCTTTACCATCTTCAGCACTGCTAAGTGACAAAGCACGCAAGGGAAAGAAGGTCCTCAATAGATCATGGGTGACACCATACAGTCTTGAATTTCAAGTAGATCAATTAATTAAATTAATAATATCTAGCTTTGTTCTATTGGAGAAGGAAATGGCAACCCACTCCAGTATTCTTGCCTGGAGAATCCCAGGGATAGGGGAGCCTGGTGGGCTGCCGTCTATGGGGTCGCACAGAGTCGGACACGACTGAAACGACTTAGCAGCAGCAGCAGCAACAGCAGCTTTGTTCTAGTCCTGGAGGTTATCAGAATCCTTCTTGGTCCTCTTTATGATATCCTAGCATTCTTAAGGAAATAAAGCTAGTTAATGGGGTAAAATGCAAAATTTCAAGAGAACAAGGATTTCTTTTTCCCTCTTTCTTTCTTTTTTTTTTAACTAGGAGCCCTGAATCCATTTACTGGAAAGATTCTATTTTAATGTTGGTCACTCACACAGATGAAGTTGATTATGAAGAGAAGAAATTGTTTGCTTCATTAGGCTTTAATTATAAAGATGAATTATTATGGATGAAAAGAAGGAGCCACAAAATTATGGAGATTGAATTCCAGTTCAATAAACAACTTCAAATATCTTTACTGGAGACATAAGCTAGTCATGTTCTTTTTTTTTCCCATTTAATTTGATGTCTGTTGACAAATGATGTTAGAATCTATCTACAATGTGTTGCTGGCTATCATTTAAATGATGCTTTTCCCCTCTAATTATATTTTCTGATGCTGGTATGGAGATAGATGGGGCTTACTTCCGCTTCAATTTATTTTGTGTAATAATGACAAAATGTTACATTCCTGCTTTCCTACTATCCATGAAGCCAAATTGCTTTTATAATAGCTCAGACGCCTTTGAGGGCTCCCCAATGCTTGCAAAACTCCAAACCCTGATTTTGATGTTTGAGCACTTGCCAAATCAGATCCAACCTAAACATCTATTATTATTTTACAGTATTTTGCTGTAAAGATACAAAACTTCTGCTGTGGCAAATCTTCTGTTGGCCATCAGAGGCCTGATGTATTTTGCCTCTCAGAATTTAGGCACATCCCACCTCTCTATTTGCCCTTTAAAATTTTACTTCTTTGAATCCTAATTTTCAGGGCCCTGTGCAAATTACCCCCATCATCTTTCTTCCTAGGCACAGTATTCTGTGTGGACTCTGCTGTCTGATGCGTTTCATACATGTAAAACCTCTAGTATCTATAACATTCTTCTTCTATATGTCTCTTGGGTTTCCCTGGCGGCTAAGTGGTAAAGAATCCACTTTGTAAAGAATCCAGTGCAGGATACGTGGGTTCCATCCCTGGGCTGGGAAGATCCCCTGGAAAAGGCAATGGTAACCCAGTCCAAAATAGTCTTGCCTGGGAAATCCCATGGACAGAGGAGCCTGGTGGGCTTAAGTCCATGGGATCACAAAGAGTCGGACACAACTGAGCAATTAAACAAAACGCTGGGGCAGCACCAGAAGTGGGTACTATTCTCAGGGTGGAATAACCTGTCCATCTTTGGTAAGTCTTCCAGCTCTGAACATGGTGAGTATAGGTACTTCAGAATCCAAGGTGGATTTCTAAAAAGTGGAAGAATATATAAACTTTCTGGAGTGATCACTTTAACATCAATGAAGCAGAACCCCCCTAGGGAATGAAATATAATAAAACACACAGACTCAAGGGGGCAGAAGTGGGAGAAGGTTCATCTTCCAGGAGGGCATCACGGCTGAGAGCGGACGGAGGTCATCAGGGGAAGAGCTTCCCATCCAGAATTTGTTTTGAGAGTGGTGATCTGGCAAGAAAATGTTTTCTCCCACAACCAGGGAGTGTTAAAGACCTAGAGGGCCTTGGAGTTTCAGCCTATGTCCTGCCCAGGTGAGGTAATACAAAGTCACTCTGGACACAGGGTCCTTTGGAATCAGGGAATTCAGAGAAATATTAAATCAGGCTGGGAAGAGACCAAGTAATGTGAGTCAGGCAGGTGATGGCCACTCCAAGCTTGGAGAACGTCCAGCATACTGAACGCTGAAAGATTTCCTTTCCACATCAGGCCATGTCTCTGCGTAGCCCTCTGTGGAATCAAGGAATGAGAAAATGTGTCAGCTGCATAACTATCAAAAGCCCTTCAAATTATGGAAAGCAGAGAACACATTGTCTTTTTTATAACTTTTTATTTCATATTAAAGGGAAAGTGAAGTCGCTTAGTCGAGTCCGACTCTTTGGGACCCCATGGACTGCAGCCTACCAGGCTCCTCTGTCCATGGGATTTTCCAGGCAAGAGTACTGGAGTGGGTTGCTATTTCCTTCTCCAGAGGATCTTCCCAACCCAGGGATCGAACCTGGGCCTCCCGCATTGTAGTCAGATGCTTTACCATCTGAGCCACACTGGAGTACAGCAATTAACAATGCTGTGATGATTTCAGGTAGGAAACAGCAAAGAGACCCAGCCACACATATACATGTATCCATTCTCCCAGTAACTCTCTTCCCATCCAGGCTGCCACCTAACATTGAGCAGAGTTCCCTGTACTATACGGTAGGTGCCGGGGTCCAGCCCCAGCAGGTCCGGGGGTCTTGAGGAATGAGTGGCGTTGGCGGAAGAACTGAGCTGAGTCGATGTGTGGTGATGGAGCAGTCTCTCTTTATTGCTGTTAGTTTTGTGGGGTCATGGAGAAGTCTCTCCCTTTATTCTTGTTAGTTTACAGTATTATGCCAAAAAACATCCCCATTACATCACAATTATTCTATACAATCTTTTGTTTTCTGCCTACCATCAACAACTTTAACATTAAGCTCATTTTCCTTGCAAAAGGTTAGATTTCTGCATAATTAGACTTAACAATAGTATGTTTACCATTTGAATGTGTCCAGCATACTTCAGATAAGTACATCAACCTAAGTAGAAAGGTTACATTTTTCTTATTAGGTGCAACTATATAGAAGCTAGAGAGAGGGGCTTAAGCTTGAAACTGTTTTATTCTATTAACCTATTTTGGTTCTTACAAAGAAAGAGAAAAGAGGACAAAGAGACAGTTTAGCAGCACTGCTTTAACAATAAAACCCTATTAACCTTATAACTACTAAAATGAATTCCTATGTCTACACTATCCTAAAGCAATCAGTGTCTCCAACTATGCTGGCCACAGTTATGAGCATTCCTAAGTCCCATTCCAGCCTGATTTCTTCAAGGAAGGGAGCCTCCTCCGTGGAGTGGTCGGGGGAGTGGGATGTGGAAAGGTGACCCAAGTACGAGTCCTTCTGGTGGTGGCTTTGCCATGACCCCCAGAGAACTCTTGGTAAACTCCCCAGTAACTAGTAGGAGGTATAGTAATCTATTTAAATGTCCCTTATTTCTCCTTTGTCCTCGGGAAAGGGAATCTGCCTTCCCGGATCCTCTGAGGGAAATAAGGTCTGAGGGAATTATCTCAGGATGAATTTTTTCTAACTGGGACTGACCTACTGAGATGAGCTAATGTTCAGAGCATAAATAGAACTTCCCAAGAAAAATACCAGGAGGGGCCTTGCTTTGGGATGCCCCGAAGGAAAATCCGCTTTGCAGTTTCCTTCTCAGTCTCGTGACCTTGTCATCCAAGTGAGGGGGCATCCTGACGGCTCCCAGCAGGTAGGTCCATGTTAATTATCCATTTTAAAAATAGTGGTGCGTACATGTCCATCCCAAAGTCCCTAACTACCCCTCCCCCTCTTCTTTCCCTCCAGCAACCATAAGTTCTGAGAACACATTATCTTGAGTCTTGCCATGGTTAGTTAGCCTCTTCAAAAAAGGCCAATTCACACAGATAAACTGTATGAAAATGATGAAAACCAACCAACCAAACAAACAAACAAACAAACAAACACTTAAGCTTCTCTGATGGTCAGGATGGAGGTATTTGGGTTTTACTGAGCACAGATGTAAGACATCTGGAGGACAATGAGGTTCACTATCCTCTTCAATGTGGCTGAATTTTCTAGATCACAAGACTTGATCATTACTGTTGTTGAGTCGCTAAGTTGTATCTGACTCTTTGCGACCCCATGGACTGCAGCATGACAGGTTTCCCTGTCATTCACTATCTCCTGGATTTTGCTCAAATTCATGTCCATTGAGTCAGTGATGCCATCCAACCATCTCATCCTCTGTCATCCCCTTCTCCTCCTGCCTTTGATCTGTCACAGCATCAGTCTTTTCCAATGAGTCAGTTCTTTGCATCAGGTGGTCCAATACTGACTCCCAGTGAATATTCAGGGTTGATTTTCTTTCCAGGATTGACTGGTTTGATTACTACAGCTTCTCCCTTTAATGCATTAGTTTTACTCCAAAGTGCTACTGAAGCTCCAAATGCTGGCTATCATAGACTAAGTTTATTGGAAAACAAAGGAAAATAAAATCCATTATTCTAACTTTGGAAACGTCAACAACTAATTGTGGGAAGAATAACTATAGTTTGCAGAATACCTTCAATGTGGCAGAAGGCTTCAAAAGATTATCTACACTATAATCATCTGAATAAAAAGATATCTCCCCATAGAACAGGTGAGGAGATGCCAGTGACAGAGCTGGGATTTCAAAGCAGATGACAGACTTCACCCGAGGCCCCTTCTAGTCTCAGGAGATGCTCAATTCTGTCTGCACTTTAGAATCGTCTGGAGAGGTTCAAAGCACGCACAGCTCCTATTCCTTTGAGATCTGTGTTTAATTTGTCCTGGGTGGGGCACCAGCCTTTTTATTTTATTTTATGGGTTGCCCAGCACAAGTTGAGAGAATTATCTGTCAGCAGGAAGCTGCCTCCTCTCTTTCCTCTTTGATCTATAAGATATGGGGATTGGCCTGGAATCTCACGAAGGTGAAGACATGTTTCTGTGGAAAAGCTCCCAGGCTCTGGAAGCTCCTGCCACAATTCATATCCACTCCACCCCCCCTCACCACACCCTCCCCTCCGCCCCCTCCCCGGCATCAGCCCTCAGGGTCTTCGTTACTGGTCTACACAATAGGATACATGGGTGCCTGGTGGACAGTTGCACTGGGGTTAGAAGGGAGGAAGGAGCTCAGAAAGGTGGTCAGTGCTCATTCATGTCCACGCTATTATCAGGGCTTGACGTCACCTGAACAGGACTCAGGCCACTGCCAAGTGCAGAGCCCAGCCCAGCGCTTTCTCTGAATCCTCAGCAAGAAGGGTGTTTAGGTCCTGACACCCACTGTTCTCAAAGCTCTGGGTTTTACTCTTGTCTCTTGATTCTCCATCTCTCATTGTTTGCATGTTTCCTGAGGACAACTTTTATCCTAAAGCTGCTCCCTGCCTGCTTAGTCGCTCAGTCCTGTCTGACTCTTTATGACCCCATGGACCATAGCCCTCTAGGCTCCCCTGTCCATGGGATTCTCCAGGCAAGAAGACTGGAGTGTGTTGCCATTTTCCTCCTTCAGGGGATCTTCCCAAGCCAGGGATCAAACCTGCATCTCCTACATCTTTTGCTTTGGCAGGCGAGTTCTTTACCACTGAGCCACTGGTTCAGTATTCTATTATATTTACTTTTCATGTTTCAAATTTTCCATAAAAAGCACTAAATGTTTTAAGATAAAGTAATAAAATGAGCCTGAAGCCATCTGTCCTATCAAATACATATACCGTCTGGTTTCCAAAATCTTTTCCAGTGGTTTGTTTGGGTCTCCTGTTTATTATTATGTGTTATTATTGAACAAACCAATTACAAACCCTCATGATAATACTAATTTTCCCGGACTTACATTTCCTCATTCAATAGTGACTTACACATAATCCATGAGGGGAACTTGTCGCCTTTAGCAGCGTGAATATGCTGTCTTGAGTGTGTGCCCCAAGAATGCAGATGGGTAAGCTTGAATGTGTACTTTTTGTGATCTATCACTTTCCCTGATACTCAGATAGTGACATCACTGGCAGTTTGGGCTGAGGGTCTTGTTATCTCCAAGGCTTCAATGGTTCATTGTGCTGCTATCTGGAGGAGTATTATCAGACCCCCTTATCCTTCTGAAGGCCAGTAACGTGCTGCCTGAGAGCAGTGGTCCATGTTTAGGGTTTGGAGCAGCAGTACTGACAGCTCACAGAGTCACACAATATCAGCCCTAAGGGGCACTGGAGGTCTTCTGGGTCAGCATCTCATTGTGCAGATATGGAAACAGAAGAGCAGAAAGTGGCTGTGTTTGCCCAAAGTCCCACAGCTGTTATGCAGTCCAAACCTTCTCTTTCCTACTTGCAGGGGCCTCTAGAAGTCTTGAGGGCTTCCCTAATGGCTCCAGGGTAAAGAATCTACCTGTAATGCAGGAGACTTAGCGACATGGGTTTGATCCCTGGGTTGGGGAAATTCCCTGGAGAAGGAAATGGCAATCCACTCCAGAGTTCTGGCCTGGAGAATCCCACGGACAGAGAAGCCTGGTGGGCTACAGTCCACAGAGTCACAAAGGGTCAGAAATGACTGAGCAACTGAGCACACACATACCTAGTAGTCTTGAACCATGATCAAGGAGGGTGTAACCAGGGCAGGAGGCACAAAGGCGTGGGGATCATCAGACTGTCAGAGAATTGCTTTCATGGAGTGTGAGTACTGACTGGCTGAGTTCCAAGAGATGTCCTAGACCAGTGGTTCTCAAATGTCAGCGTGTGGCAGGATCACTTGAAGTGCTTGTTAAAGCTCGGATCCCCCAGGCCCTTTCCCCAGTGTTTCTGATTCTGAAACTGATGGAACCTGTATTTGAATTTGCATGTTTAACAATAAGGACACACTTTGATAACCAGAGGTTTGGGTGAGCACTTTGAACTCATTTCCCTGACTCCAGCTATTACTGATGTCAATAATTTTAATGTTTTATTTATTTATTTTTATTGAAGTGGAGTTGATTTACAAAGTTGTGTTAGTTTTAAGTATACAGAAAAGAGATTCAGAGATTATATATAATCATATATAATAGGCTTCCCAGGTGGCTCAGTGGGTAAATAATCCACCTGCAATGCAGAAAACACAGGAGGTGCAGGTTCAGTTCCTGGGTAGTGGGAATTTCAATGGATCCATTTCAACTTTGGGGTAGTGGGCGAGCTTAGCCATTGTCTGTATTTACACTCACCGGGTAAGAGGGGCCATAAGAATGGTTTTATGCTCTTTTGCTACGTTTTTTATTCTGTTTAACCCATCAGTCCCCCAGCTGTGGTTCAAGATTAAAAGCTATCCAAGGTGAAAGCTATGGCTTTTCCAGTAGTCACGTATGGATGTGAGAGTTAGACTATAAAGAAAGCTGAGTGCCAAAGAATTATGCTTTTGAACTGTGGTGTTAGAAAGACTCTTGAGAGTCCCTTGGATTGCAAAGAGATCAAACCAGTCAATCCTAAAGTAAATCAGTCCTGAATATACATTGAAAAGACTGATGCTGAAGCTGAAACTCCAATAGTTTGGCCACCTGATGCGAAGAACTGACTCATTAGAAAAGATTCTGATGATGGGAAAGATGGAAGGCAGGAGAAGGGGACGACAGAGGATGAAATGGTTGGATGACATCACTGACTCTATAGATATGAGTTTGAGCAAGCTCTGGGAGTTGATGATGGAGAGGGAAGCCTGGCATGCTGTAGTCCATGAGGTCGCAAAGAGTTGGACACGACTGAGTGACTGGACTGAATGGAGGTGAAAGGTTACCTAGAAGCATGGCTTGCCCACAGTTGCTAGTACACTACAAGACTGTCTTCCCTTGATGACAGCATCCAACTTCTTTATTTTACACGACAATGACCTAGGTGGAGAGGCCACCCTAACTGATATGCCTGCCCATTTTATGTAGCATCAGAAATTCCAGGTTGGAAAGCAGAGGCACCTTTCCTTCAATACTGCATATGGTACCACATGTGGGATTGTGTTTCCATTAACAGTGAGTCATGTATTTCAATTTGAGCAAGAATTTTATGACATGTGTCCGAGGCAATATGATGGACACAGTCCAGAAGTTGTGAAAAGACCTTTTCTTTTCTTTTTCTTTCCCGGTGCTACAAAAATCATTGCAAAACACATTCAGAGTAAATGAGAAAGGGACAGAATCAATCTGGGAAGAAAATATGCTGCATTCAAACCCGCTGATAAGAAGAACCTTAGTCACTAAGCCATGAATACTTAAGGGTAATACTAGCTGGATAATCTGATTTTTCTACAACACCTGGACTTCCAAACTTTCCTTTTGTTTTTGCTGCTATTCAGTCGCTAAGTTATGTCTGACTCTTTGTGACCCAATGGACTACCACACGCCAGGCTTCCCTGTCCTTCACCATCCTGGAGTTTGTGCAAATTCATGTCCATTGAGTCAGTGATGCCACCCAACCATCTCCTCCTCTGTCTCCCACTTCTTCTCCTGCCCTCAATCTTTCCCAGCATCAGGGTCTTTTCCAATGAATTAGTTCTTCGCATCAGGTAGCCAAATTGTTGGAGCTTCAGCTTCAGCATCAGTCCTTCCAATGAATATTCAGGCTTGATTTCCTTTAGGATCGACTGGTTTGATCTCCTTCCTTTAAAGATATGTCCCCCCACCACCATTGGTTCTCTTTCTTCAACAAAATTCATTTTACCAAGACTTTGTGTTTGTGACATGACAGCTGAAGAAACACACGAGAGAGCACAGGTAAGATGTATTCAGCTATGGGGTCTGAAAGGAAGGGCTCACCATGCCAGCAAGTGGGGTGATTCTCAGAGCAGAGAAGCCTCTCAAGCCAGCGCTTGCTCTGTATATCACATCTGTCATGTCTCAGTCTCATTTTTTCCAGCTGTGAGCCAATCAGATTGCCGACACCCCACCCCCATGTACTGCAGTGTTATCTAGGGATTCATTATTTAAGAAGCCACTTTACCCCTGTGTGTGTGTATGTGCGTGTGTGTGTACACCCAGAGAATAAGGTTCCTCTTGTGCTCTGGGCATGATGTCAGGGGCAGTTTCTCATTCTCGTCTACAAAGCTTTCCTTCTTCTGATGCAGCAATTAGCCGACTATTAATAAAAAGACATTAGGTTATGCTTATTTATTTTTAAGGAATGACATCATCCCCTGCCTTAATGTCTAGCAATGGAGCAATTCATAGGTCTTTCCATTTATGACATCATGGAAGCCGATTGAACTTGGCAATTACCTCGCTGTTTTCACAACAGTGTTGAAAGGGGTGCTGAGATGGGGGTTGGTTGCAAGGGTCTGAATAAACATCTATGGGACTGTGAGTCCTCTTATTTAATGGAGTAAATTTGTACCCAGTGAGAAGTACCTGCAGAGCCCAGTTCAGAGTGCAAACATCCCCTCCTTATTCCAGAGCAAAGCAGGAACTCTCTGCCCGACAGGCCGCAGTACACGTGGTGATATCCACACTTAGTTGGCCATCCGTCAGGGACCATCGAGTAACGAAGCTCTACTCACCAAGAGCTGCAAGCCTCCCGTTTCTGATCCGATCCATTATTGGAGCACATGAACGCACACAGCTTTGTGGAATTTTGAAAACAGAAAGGACTTTGAGGTTCAATTTTAGACATGAGGGAATTGACCCCTAAATTACTGAGGAAGTCTGATTAATGCTGAACCGTTAGCAAGTGCAAAGGTTGGTTTTATTTCCACTCTGTGAAAATACCTCTGTCAAACACGCCACCTCTCTAGACTAACCGAGATTCTCTTACCACTAGCAGAACTTGTGACATCTTACTTGAATTTATCTGGTTCTCTGTAATGACTTAAAAAACAAACAAAATGTCAAGGCATGACAATGCTTCTCACATTGAATGCTTTTTATCTATTTATTTATTTTTTTGGAGTATAGTTGATTTATATTGAATCATTTTGCACCCATTATTCAAGCTCCAGGAACAGGACTGTTCAAGGCTCTGGGGTCAGTGGGAATGGAATCATGTCACCTCCCCACTTCCCCAGAGAGTTCGTATTTTAAGGACACAGATTAGTCTTCACCAAAGAAATCAATCTTTTTTTCCCTTCTACTCTCATTATGGTCAAACGGAAAGCAGGGGCTTTATCAATAAAGGGTCTGATTATGTAGGTCATTAAGAAGATAATCAGATCTATTGCTCAGTGATGAAACTGCCAAAGGTCTAACTAATTGACTATAAAGTCATGGCCTTTGACCAGAGTCAGTCAAGGGAAACTTCCCTTTCACAATCACAGCTTCTGCTTATAACCAGCCTTGCAGTGACAGATTTGTAAGACCCAGACACCGACCATCACCTTTATCAATATATACGTGTCTCTAGAATCAAGACTCAGATTTAAAACTTAGAACAATTTATGCAAGATTACAAGTAGAATGGGAGGAAAATAATTTTCTCAACCCTCTTAGGGTCCTTGGATGGATCTGAAAATTAAACTGAGAAAGACGGAGGAATAGAGAAAAGCATAAATGTTGTATAGAATTTTCACATGTCCATGGAAGCCTTCACAAGAAAATGAAGACCCAGAGAAGTGTCCAGAGCAGAAAGTTTTTATAGCTTTTAGACTTAAAAACAAAAACCAAAAAAATCTGTGAAGAATGAGTAGACCAGGGATGGTGAAGAATTAACAAGGAGGATGAGGGTGAGTTTAACAAGGTTTGTTTGTCAGTCCTCTCAGCCCCATGTTCCCCATCTCTGCTGATGAGAAGGTCTTCTTTCCTCCCAATACGGGGAGGGTACCTTCCACACGGGAGCTTTCTGATCTGATTCAGGGACAAGGGTACAAGAAGAAGGTCAGGGTGAACTTCCTGCTTTTCTCAAACTCCTTCAGCTTAAACTTTACAATGTACCAAAGTGCAGTGTGTCCTGAACTCCTTGGCAAACAAATGATGTACCAAGACTCTGCCTAAAAGATTGTCCCCCTTCTCAGAAACCTACTCATTTAAAAGGTTGAACAGTTTTGAGTAGTTTAGTTTGTTTTAGGAAATAGAGGAGTTGATATCCTACACTGAAACACCACTTTTTCACACAATGTTTCTATTCTTGCTTTAGAGTGACTTTCACATCTGCATCTGGAGAAGGAAATGGCAACCCACTCCAACCTATTCTTGCCTAGAGAATCCCAAGGACAGAGGAGCCTGGTGGGCTACAGTCCACAGGGTCGCAAAGAGTCAGACACAGCTGAGCCACTAACACTTTCTTTCCTATCCACAGAAGAGTAGGAAGCACCTCCTATGAAGCAGACCTTTCTGTATTTGTGAATGAAAACATCAAGGAAATTCAAGTGCATTGTATTTCTCAGCCCCAAACCCCAGGAGGAAAGTGTGTCTGTAATAAAAATCATTAGTTGTAGCAAGAGAGTGGAAACAGTTGCCACAGCCATCAGCAGGATCACCCACCTCACCATGAACTCCTAAAGGTCTCCACGCTGTATACATGGCTGAGGGCACACTGTGTTATGAACCGAGTACTTGTGGCCCCCCAAAGGTCATAGGTTGGAACATAACCCCCAAAGTGATGGTGTGAGGAGAAGGGGCTTTGGGAAGGTCTTGAGAGTAGAGCCCCCTTGAATGGGTTTCATGCTCTTATAAAAGAAACCCCACAGAGCTCCCTAGCTTCTTCATCCAAGTGAAGATACAATAAGTTCATGACTTGCAAAAATCCTCTCCTCTGACCAAACTGGCAGCCTGATCTTGGACTTCCAGCTTCCAGAGCTGCTAGACACAAGTTCCTGATGTTCCTAAGCTGCTCGGTTGCATTGTTTCATTGCAGCTATAATGGACTAAGACATCAGTTCAGTTCAGTCACTCAATCGTGTGTGACTCTTTGCAGTGAATCGCAGCATGCCAGGCCTCCCCGTCCATTACCAGCTCCCGAAGTCTGCCCAAACCCATGTTCATCTAGTTGGTGATGCCTTCCAGCCATCTCATCCTCTGTCGTCCCCTTCTCCTCCTGCCCCCAATCCTTCCCAGCATCAGAGACACCAGGCTGGGTACCTTAGTGGATCCACTAGAATTCTGTTGCTCAAAGAGAGGTCTGAGGATATCCAGCATCAACAGTGTTGGGAGCTTACAAAAAAAAAAAAAAAAGCAGAATTTTGAACTTCAACCAAGATCAACAGAATTACCACTTAATTTTAACAAGCTCTGCAGATGATTCACAGGCAAGTTGAAGCCTGAGAATGAGGGGTTTAGAAGAGTCCTGCTCAGCCTGAACAATTGTTGGAATCACAGAGAGTTTTAGAAAAGACAGACGCCTGATTCCCCAAGTATTTCAATTTAATTGTTAGGAGGCTGCAGCCTGGACTTTGGGGTTCTAACCTGTAGCCTTGTTTTTAATCTCTGCTCTAAGGTAGTGTTTCTCAAGCCTCCTTGATTTAAAAAAAATGCACCTAATACTTGTTAAGAATTCAGACCCTCCAGCTTCACCTTGGATTCACCATTTCTATATCTCTGATGACCAAGGCTTGAAGGTTATATGTTTACAGGTGGCTCACATGATTCTGATCCTCAGAAACCTTTGGCAAACACTTTAGAATTGTTTGAGTACATACAGCACAAGAAGGCAGTAATGTCCCTCAAAACAGTGTGCTTCTGGGCTCTTGTCAGCCTAAGCATTACTTCTATGGTCCTCATTAGACAGCCATTCCATGAAGTACAATTATGAATTTATTGTGTTTCGTTCCCTAATGGATAGTTTTGACTATGTGCTTCTATATTTTAGAGCAGGATTTTAAATCCATCATCTATTAATTCAAATAATATTTATGAAAGACTATATTTATTGGACAAAGTTTGAAACACTGAGGATGTAACTGTTGAGCAAAACAAAGCCCCTACTCCCATGACATTTTTGTTCCAATGAGGAAACAGATGCTGAAAAATGAGAAGGGCCATGATGAAATAAAATGCATGAATGTAATATTAACAGAAAGTGACTTAGGATGAAAAGCATTGGTTTGAGATAGGTTAGTAGGAAGGGATTCTGTGAAGTTCAAGTTGAGATTTAAAAGATGAGAACCTCAAAAAATAGCCAAGAAAAGCGTGCTCTAGACAGAGGAAATGCTACATGTAAAAGGCCTGAGCTGGAACAAGGACAGGTCAATGAGCCTGCATCGTAGTCAATAAAATGATAGTTTGAAGTGAGACCGCAGAAACAGTCATGGAGCCAGATGAAAGAGGAGCTAGGTTTTATTCTAAGAGCAAGGGAAAGACATTACAAGGTTTTCGCAAAGAGGTGATGTGATTTGAAGAAAATATTGTCATGGCAAAAGTGGGAGCTGGAAGTCTAATTAGGCAGTTTTTTGTAGTTGACAAGGTGAGAGATGATGTGCCCTGGACTGTAGAGGTTGTGTGTTAATGTTCAGTCACTAAGTCAAGTTGTGGGACTCTTTGTGACTCCATGGACTGCAGCGTGCCAGGCTTCCCTGTCCTTCACTGTCTCCCAGAGCTTGCTCAAACTCACATCCATTGAGTTAGTGATGCCATCCAACCATCTCATCCTCTGGCATTCCCCTTATCCTCCTGCCTTCAGTCTTTCCCAGAATCAGGGTGTTTTCCAATGAGTCAGTTCTTCATATCAGGTGGCCAAAGTATTGGTGCTTCAACTTCAGTATCAGTCCTTTCAAAGAATACTCAGGGTTGATTTCCTTTAGAATTAACTGGTTTGATCTCCTTGCAGTCCAAGGGACTCTCTAGAGTCTTCTCCAGCAGCACGACTCAAAAGGATTAGTTCTTTGGCATTCAGCCTTGAGCAGAGGTAAATACAGAAAAAATTTCATTCCTTCCCGCTCTCCGCCAGGTATGCACCACCGTCACATTTTTATGATTTGAGGTACTTCCCATTAAAAAAAAAAAAAACCACCTGATTTGTTTCTGTGGTGTTTATGTTTTATTCGTTTTGTAGAAGCCTGTTTTTGTCTTTGCGTATCCAGCCGGAAGAAATGAATTCTCGCCCATTTGAATGTGAGACCAAAGAACTGTCCACTCATTCCTGATAAGCCTTTTCCTCTGGTTTTGTTCAAGATTTTCATTCATAAATCTCTGGAGCTTTTATTTGCCTTTCCCGATTTTTTTTTTTTTTTTTCTAGCTTTGGTTTTGAAACGCTTCTAATGCTCTTGGTCAATTGTGCAATGCTTTCCATGTGAGTGGAAGGAACGTTCATACCATTTTGAGTGGTTAAGTGCCTTTAAATGATTTAAAATGCTGGGAAGATATTTAACTCTTTGGCAAGGGGATTTGGAGTGCATGTTATTTCCAGCTGTGGGTTAGATCCATATTTGGAAAGAGAAATTCTTAGCATCACGAATATCATAGAATACATCCAGGTGTTTTTAAAACCTGCAGAAATACTGCTGCGAAGTAGAATCTTTCATTGTTCCTCCAAGATGCCACACTCCTTCCTTAGTGAAAACAGATACCACGCACCGCGCTTCTGAAAGGGCTCTTGGAATCATGCCAATCAGTTAGGGTGGAAAGCGGGCTTTCGGGAACAGTAAAAGCAGGAAACTGGAGGGAGAGAATGTGGGCATTTGCAAAGGTGCTAAAGATGAACAGGATTTAACTTTGTAAAGAAAGAAGTCTGGGGTAGGTGGTAGAAAATTTCATTCTGGAAGATGAAGAGTGATAAAGAACGGGGACTGCAAGGAGGACTCAAGAAGTAATCAACCATTACCCTGATGGCTCTGGGTTGAGAAGAGGAGGGAAAAAGGCAGCACTTCGACTCAAGCGAAACAGTTGATCCGGGAACCTGGACCAGTTACCTACTCACAAGTGGTTATGCTCAGCATTCCTCTAGCTGGGTTCTTAGAGAACATGCCTGGATTTTAAGGTTGGCTTCCAGGAGGACAATCCGACAACATACGCCTTTGTGATGCTTTCAGAGAAAGGACATGGGGGTGATGGGATCATGGACTATTTCAGTTGAAGACCGAATTAAGTCTGCTGGGCTGTGATCCAATTAATAGCAAAGCAATTCAGTGTAATTGACCCCAGAAGAGTTGATTCAGTGACACATGGATGGAGCTTTGACAGCTTAGCAGTGAGATCAGGGAAGGAAATGAATATGTGATTTAAATAAATTCAGGCACCTGGAAGTTTAATAGGTTTAGACACTTTCATCTTTTGTTATTGGATTGACTCTGGCCCAGTTGGGAGTTACTGAAAAAGTGATTGCAATAAACTGGCCTCCGTGACAGGCCACTCTGGGGCTCAAAGCTCCTTCTTGGATCACCCAGGGGAAGTGATGCCACAGGAGCACTGGCACACACTTGTGTGTTTGACTCACACAGACCAACCTTGTGTTTCTTCCTAGTGGAGTGGCTGTAAAGCCACAAATGGGAAGAAGTTTGGGAACCAAAGGTAAGACCTAAAAATGCCAGAAAGACCTGACTTGGACACCGTTCAAGCAACACATTTTTAATTAAACCAAGAAGTTGGTCACAAGCTGGTTCCTTCTAGATTCTGGCCTTAAGTTAGATCCCGTATTTTCATGGCCACAATGAGGAGTTGAGTTTAGTTCTACCTTAAAATATATCTTCATCCTTGGGGTTTAGACCCTCTGCTGTCCTTTCTGCATCTCCTGCCATCTCTCTGTAGGCACGCAGTTGGTATATGTGTCCTGATGGGATACACATGCAAAGAGGGGATCTAAAGTTTTCATCGCTTTTTAAAAATGTAGATGTAATCCATGAGTGTGAAATTTCAAACCTGTGGAAACTGTTGTTGTTTAGTTGCTAAGTCATGTCTGACTCTCTGTGATCCCATGGACTGTAGCCCTCCAGACTCCTCTGTCCATGGGATTTCCTAGGCAAGAATACTGGAATGGAGTGCCATTTCCTTCTCTGGGAGATCTTCCCCATCCAGGGATTGAATACACATCTCCTGTGTTGGCGGGTGAATTCTTTGCCTGTGAGCCACCAGGGAAAAGTGAAAGTGTGAGTTGCTAATTCATGTCCAACTCTTTGTGACCCCATGGACTGTAGCTCACCAGGCTCCTCTGTCCATGGAATTCTCCAAGCAAAAAACACTGGAGTGAGTTGCCATTCCCTTCTCCAGGGGATCTTCCCAACCCTATGGAAGTAAATGAAGTAAAAAGGAAAAGAACATTTCAAATTTAGCCGAGCATTACTCAGTTGCCTTCCACAAATTCTGTACCAATTTGTACTCACACCAACTGTACAGGAGAGGGTCCTTTCTTTCTCATATCTTGGCCGAGAGTTGGTATAACTATTTATTGTGTCTGAAGCTAAACTTCAAGGTGTTAAGTATGGGTTTGGGGTTGGTTTTTTGTTTGTTTTATGAAGTAGGCTCACTTGTCGTTCTCCAGACCAACTCCAGTCTCCTTTCTGGTTCTTTCAAACAGCAAGTTCTCAGTCAGCGTTCAGCCTTTCTTGGTCTGGAAACTTCCTCAGGTCTTCCAAGCTGGTAACCTTCTCAAGTCTTAGCTCAAATGACACTTCTTCTGGCAGAATTTTCCCCTTCATTGCTTTAGAGGAGAAACCAAATTCACTCTGACCTGACCGTTCACCCTATTCCTCCACTTATTGCCCCCAAAGGACATGTCCTGATAAAATACCCATGTTCAGGTAGTTGCTTGTTTTCCATCTCTCTCCACCAGTGCCTTGACAGCAGAGACCTGTATGCCTTTTGAGGCCTTCTTTTTCCTGTGGCCCAGGGATTTGCAAAGAATAGTGATGCCTTTGTTGAAGGTATGGATGAACAGCTTCTCTATCTTTTCCTTGGAGCCACGGATGGAGGGGTGGGAGGGAGACAGATGTGGTATCTATGATGACTCCTGCTTCATACCCACTGGTCCCCTTGAAATGAGTATAACCTTCCCCCATCAAATCAGTGCACTTGGAGGAAATAAGAGAGAGCTTCTCTCTTCATGGTCTCCTTTCATGATCAAACTGGGAAAATGCTACCACATTTTGAGACTCTCGCTTATTTTTTCATTTTAATGCATGTTCCAAATTATCATTTGCACCATAGACACCAAGATGATTTCCTTGTTTCTAGTGGGAAAGAAGTATATTAATTTATCTGACTTGTGCATTTTTTTCTAATTCCTAAGAAAAAGCATGGGAAGTTCATGGAAATTTGATATAATGGGGATTTCTCATGTTGGTAGTGGTGGCTTGGTTTTATTTTTTCTTAATCTCAAGCTCATTGTACATTTAGACAATCTGAAGAGTATAAAGAGGAAGTGTGATGCATGTATTACCTTTTCTTCCTAAAGTGTACATTTTTGTCTTAAGCTGAATTCCTCTAAAGGCAGTGCTGAGGTAGGATTAGGATGTAAGTCCTTCACTTTGACCTGGACCATTTTTAAGTCTTTATTGATTTGTTACAGCACCATTTCTGTTTTTTTAATGTCTTCTTGTTGTCTTGGCCATGAGACATGTGGAATCTTATCTTCCTGACCATGGATCAAGTCACACACCTACCACTGGACCGCTAGGGAAGGCCTTTTAAGTCCTTTATTTTGGAAGTAACCTAGGAAGCAGCTCCAGGAGAGAGGGGAAGGAAGAGGGTAGGCAAAGAAGTCGGTACATGCAGCGAAAAGGAGCAGCCACCACTGTGAGCTCAGTCCTGCTGGAGGTGTCGGTCAGGCCAAGTGAAACACCCCTTGCAGTGGTCCCGTCTGAGGGACAAGTATATTAGTGCATTTGGATTCCATTTCCAGGGCTTCCCTGGTGGCTCAGTGGTAAAGAATCTGCCTGCCAATGCGGGAGACACAGGTTCGATCCCTGAGCTGGGAAGATCCCCTGGAGGATGAAATGGCATCCCACTCCAGTATTCTTGCCCGGGAAATCCCATGGGCAGAGGAAATGGGTGGACCACAGTCCACGGGGTCACAAAGAGTCAGACGTGACTTAGCAACTCAGCAGCAACAGCAATTCATTTCCAGTCCGTGATGGGACGAGGACCGCTTCTACAGGGGTTAGCTCCCCGGCACCCTCATCCTCATCCTCTGGGGGTGAAGTGGATGGGGCTGGGGGTGCACAAGTGAAGCAAAAGATCTTCCTGTTTTACTCATTCATCAAAGAGCACCTGCAATCCACCAGACCATTCTATGCTCTCAGTACATACAGGTCACTCAACCAAACATTGCCCTCGTGTATTCCGAGTATTTCTTCTTTCCTGAGTCACTCATTAATCTGACAAGCTCTTCCTCCCGTTCCCAATGCTTTTGAAACTAGCTGCGCATTCAGAGCGGGTTTTTTTTTGTGTGGCTGTTCTGGGTGTTTGTTACTGCATGGGCTTTGCTGTAATTGCAGAGAACAGAGTCTACTTTACACGCAGTGCGTAGTCTTCTCATTTTGGTGGCTTCTCTTATTGCAGAACATGGGCTCTAGGGCACATGGGCCTCAGTAGTTGTGGTCCCGGCTCTAGAACACAGGCTTAATAACTGTGGCGCACAGGCGTAGTTGCTCTGTGGCATGTGGGATCTTCCTGGACCAGGGATGGAACCTGAGTCTCCTGCATCGGCAGGCGAATTCTTTACCACTGAGACACCAGGGAAGCCCTGGATTTTTCATTATATAGTTAAATTATTATTTATTTCCATAACCACAAAACCTTTTTCATTTCTGTTTATAGTTTAGTGTTTGTAGTTCTTTTCTGGCAGCTAAAAAATGTTTTAATTTTATGTAAGCACCTCTTTCAACATTACCCTATATTTTTTCTACTTACTCACCCTAGGAGTATAGAAATAGTCATCCACATTTTCCCCTCATACTTTTATAATGATTAAACTTGTAACTTAAAAACGTACCAAATCACATACAAAGCAGGTCTATTCATGTGCTGGGGCTGACCTGAGAATCAAGTGCACCTAATGTTGGATATACTGCTTGAAAGAGTGCTTTTCCCTACTAAGAGGTGTGTGTTACTCCTGCGTCAGACTCGCCATGTGTTGAAATGTGATGATGTCAACACTAGAACCACATCAAATCACCTAAGGCAAAACGATCTTGGAAACAGAGTTACTGCCTTTAAGTCTTAGTCGCTCAGTCATGACCAACTCTTTTGTGACCCCATGGACTGTAGCCCGCCAGGCTCCTCTGTCTATGGAATTCTCCAGGCAAAAATCCTGGGTTGAGTTGTCATGTCCTTCTTCAGGGGATCTTCCTGACCCAGGGACTGAACCCAGGTCTCCTGCATTGCGGGCAGATTCTTTACCATCTGAGCCACCAGGGAAGCCTCATCTCTTACTGCCTTTAAAATAAGGTCCAAATTTCCTACCAGGCTTGCTGGCTCTGTTCCACTTGAGCTGCTGCTCCCTAGAAATGACATGTTCTCTCCCATTGCCCGTGGCATCATTCACCCCACGGGAAATAAGTTTCTTCCCCATGTTCAGTTGGCTGACTTCTATTCCTCCGCCAGATCTCAGCTTCAGTGTCACTTCTTCCAGAGGTGGTGGCATTTTAGTCGCTAAAATGCTAAGTCGTGTCCGACTCTTGCGACCCGGTCGACTGCAGCTCACCAGACTCTTCTGCCCATGGGATTCTCCAGGTAAGAATACTGCAGTGGGTTGCCATTTCCTCCTCCAGGAGATCTTCCTGACTCAGGGATTGAACCCACGTCTCTAGCGTTTCCTGCAGTGGCAGGTGGATTCTTTACCACTGAGCCACCTGGGAAGCCCTGAGGAAATTGGAGGGTACTCTTAAGATAGTAAGAGTACTGGGGGCTGTGTACTCAGTTTAAAAAACACAGAGAGGTTATATAAGTGACCCATGTTCACACAGCACAAACAGAGCAGAGTGGTGATTCTTGACCCAGGACTGTCACTTGTTCATTAAGGACACCACCTAATCAGTGTGCCAAGGCTTATTCAAGTTGGGACAAGGAACTAGTAAGTGGATGGGCTTTGTAAGCTGTCAAGCGGGGCCAAACCCTGGGGGTGGGGGAGGGGCACGCATCTGCAGGACAAAGAAAGCCACGAATCTGAATGCATGCCTTTGGGAAGGAATGTGAGCCTGGGACTCCAGATCCCACCCAGGTTCAGTGCGTCTGGCCCAAGGTTATTTTCGATTCAAGGCCTCTGTGTCCTGGTTTCTATCAACACTGAAATAAACACTGCTTTGCAATCTGCACCTTTTATTAATGGTGTGACTCACTTCAGGAGGGCTTTGCTGACTCATAACAAGCTCCCTTCGAGAGCGGAGGCCCTTCAGGGAATCGCAGACAGCTGCCAGCCTGGGCCCACTCTGCATCTGCAACTGGCAAGGCCAGCTGACCCTCGAGTTCCCCAACCCTCCAGAAGAGTGGAAAAAGCGTGTGAAAGTCACTCAGTTATGTCCGACTCTTTGCCACCCTATGGACAGTCCTCAGAATTCTCCAGGCCAGAATACTGGAATAGGTAGCCTTTCCCTTCTCCAGGGGATCTTCCCAACACAGGGATGGAACCCAGGTCTCCTGCATTGCAGGTGGATTCTTTACCAGCTGAGCCACCAGGGAAATCCACACAAGAGCCCAGCGCAGCCCCAAACAGACATGAGTTTTAAAAGCTACTTTAATGACCTTCTCTGAACATTGTTCTTCATGTCTTCATTTCACTTGAGTTTAGTTTCGGGCAGTCAATCATAGATGGATTCTTCTTAAAACCTAATCATAAAATATTCTTCAAATGGGCAAAGACATTAACTGAAACTGTGAAAGGAGAGATTGGAATAAGGAAGGAGTTAAATGAGACGTGGGGGATTTTTTCATTGCCATGTTTGTCTAATTTTGCATCCCAAGCTGACTCATAAAGGGAGAAAACATCCTGCATTGATGACAACACATGATTTAGTGTCGTCTATTGCAGAGAGGTGGCAGGCTGTGTGACATGGACGGCTTGGTGTCCCCAGAGTTTGGAATGGAATCTGTAGCTCAGTTTGCATATAAATCACACGCTGCCCATTTTAAATCCCTTCCCCGTCCACCCACTAGTTGTTAGATCTAGTTCTTGCCCTGTCCACAATGAGTTCTTGGAAAGCAAGTGAGGCCAAACCCAGGTTAGTTGTGGGTTCCTTTCAGAATAGCCCAGACTTCTTGCTTTACATGGAAAATGACCCCCTGTGAGGTTCTCTGCCTGTCTTCCCTGGAGTGGGGAAGGTTTAGAGTGGGAGCACCCAATCAGGATGTGTCTGGAGGGCTGGCTTCCTCTCCCTTCCCCCACTGTGGTCCTGACTGTTTTAAGGAAACCTAAAAATAGAGGAGACATCTTTCTAAGCATCATCGTCTCGGGAGGCTGCTGTTTATTGTGAGAATCAAAGCTAGAGCTGATGAGAAGGTCAGGGATAAGGACAGCCTGGTGGCCTTGCAGCTCGTCCTCCTCAGCAAGCAGTTTGTCCTCAGGAGACACACCGAGGGGAATGCTTTGTTGCCCCCTTATCACTTCTGTTGTTTCTGGGCTGGAGGAGGCTGGAAGTGGAGGCAGGCTGAGAGGCTCAAAGGGGGCTGCTTCCTTTAGACCAGGGGTCCCCGACCTCTGGGACCTAATGCCTGATAATCACAGGTGGGGCTGATGTAATCATAACAGAAATAAAGTGCACGATAAATGAAATGTGCTTGAATCATCCTGAAACCATCCCCACTCCCTGTCCATGGAAAAACTGCCTTCCGCGCAACCGACCCCTGGTGGCTTTAGGGGATTCTCCTCAGCTGCTCTAAGTGGGTGAAGTGGCAGGGCTTCAGTGCAGTTCATCTCATCCTCTCCACTCCACCCCCGCAACAGGATGAGCGATGGGATCTGGGAAGAAGTCCTGAGGGATTTGCAGCTGGCCTGGGACACATGGGCAGGAAGCTGGAGCCAGCAGAAGCAATGGAGACAGGATAGGGCGCTCTCTTACTGTGTTGGGCAGTGGCTGGTCCTCTGGACAGCAGGTGCCCAGATGCAGAGAAGAGCTGCTGAGAAGTCACCTTGCCATGTTGTGGTATCTAAAGCATCACCAACCCCCGTCTGGCTATTCAGAAGAGCTACTCAGGCTATTCTGAACTGATATTAAGCACCCAGGTTAAGATAGGAGAGGAAGATGCTACAATGAAATGCAAGGGGGCAACTATGAGACCTGAGCATTATTCAAACAGGATGGAAATGAGATACAAGGGTTATTATACTGCAAAGGTAAAGGAAGAATTAGGGGAAATGGTAGGAGACAGTCGGAATGTTGGTGTACGTTGGCCATCTACTTTTCTCAGCAACATCCCACAAAAGAGGAATGAACATTCCACGGTAGTCAGGCTGCAAGCCAGATGGAAGGAATCACAGCTTCTCTAGGAGAAACATTTTCTCCCTGTGGTCTTCACTCTAAGTTGACTGAGAGAGAGTTTGGTAACATGCAGCCTTGTAGGGCTAGGGGAGAAAAAAGCACAATTTCTCCTGAACTTTAAACCAAAATCCTTTTAAGTAGTGACTCAAAGCCCTGGACTTAGCAAGTGTTAAAACTCTGGCCTCAAATCCCTTTTGAAATATCTTCCACTAACGTTCTCTACCAATAACATGTCCCAGGCTGGTGGGATGGTCAAGTTGCCCCAAATTATCACTGAAATTTGGTGTTAAAAATTTTCAGGTCATCATTATTAATTTGTCAATTAACCAGTCAATCCTAAAGAAAATCAATCCTGAATATTCATAGGAAGGACCAGTGTTGAAGTGGAAACTCCAATACTTTGGCCACCTGATGCAAAGAGATGATTCATTAGAAAAGACCCTGATGCTGGGAAAGATTGAAGCCTAAAGAAGAAGGGGGTGGCAGAGGATGAGATGGTTACATAGCATCACCAACTCACAGACATGAATCTGAGCAAATTCCAAGAGACAGTGAAGGGCAGGACAGCCTGGTGTGCTGCAGTTCATGGGGTTGCAAAGATTCGGACATGATTTAGCAACAAGAACATGCTAAAAGAGCTATTTTAAGTCAATAGATGTATGATGTAATTCACCAGGTGATGGCTTATCCCTGACAGAGTTGTTATCCTGTGTCAAACTGAAGTTGAAATGAATTATAAATGAAAATATTTAAAAGCAACTTAAAAATCAGAAAATATCTTTATATAATTTATAAAAAGATAGCTTTTATATCTATTTAGTTAACAGTAAAAGCAAAAGCATACATGAAAAGATACACATTCAAAGTGACCATTAAAATATACACACATAAGTCACAAAACACCTTAAACAAATGAGATAAATCTGAGTAAAAAAAACTGTAATGTGCACGCAGGAGAAAAAGATTAAATTCATAATATATAAAAAGTTCTAAAAATCAATAACAGATTACCAACCATCTAAAATAACAGAGGAAAAAACGCTTGGAAAGATAGTTTACTGAAGAAGAAATAGTCATGATGGATAAACATATTTTAAAGTATGATATCATTCAAAATATAAGAGCAATTTTTGATTGATAATCATTAAAAAGAAATACATTTCCCAAAGTCCACAAGGATATGAGTAACATGTTTCAATATAACATTTCTAGGGCCATAAATTGGTCCAACTTTCGAAAGGCATTTTGGCAGTATGGATCAGACCTACCTTTAAAAATGTTTACATATTTTTATCCAGAACTTTGCTTCTAATAACTTATATTTTTGAAATAATTGGACTAAGAATTTAGGTATAAAGCTATCCATATAGTACTTAATATAGAAAAAATGGAAACAACTCAAAACTTTGAAATGAATAATGTGTACAATTAAAAGCTATAGCGTCATTGGAAAAGTTTTAAAAATTGAGAAAAATATATGTGTGTGTGTGTGTTCATATACATTGTATATATTAGCTTGCCACAAATCACCATTCTTGGCTTGACCATATTTCTCTAAGAGGGAAAAAAAATTATATTTTTCCCACTAAAGTATAGTGATTATTTCTGTGTGTACAGTGAAATTATGGGTAGTAGGCTTTTCTGTATATTTTGATTTTTCTGTGCTTCTAATTTTCATAACAGGAATATATGCTGCTTTAAGTATTAAATTAATAAGGACTTTAAATGTTCCTGAAGATTTCATCTGCTTTTCAAATCAACATAAAGGTTTTCTACATATTCGAAAATGAATGCATGATCATAGTCACCTAAACCTGTCCCTTCTTTCATATTTCCTGTCTTGGCACCAACAAGCCAAAAAGCTTGGAATCACCCTAAACAATACTCTTCTCCTTGCAGCTGCAAACCTCCTGCAGCACACATTCAGTCTGGTTTACCTTCTCCCAAATCTGACACCCTTCTCTCCATTCCTTGTTGCAAAATGAACTGATTTGGGATTGGGAATAACTCTGATGTGATATATTCTCTTGCTGCAACTTCTTAGAAGATGCCCTCGGATTTACAGACTGAAGTTGTCAGCACAACTTCATCTGGCCTTTTACATCTGGACTCTCGCTCTGATTACATCATTGTAGTCTGTGCAAACACAGAGCCACGGAATTTTAAAGCTAAAAAGGAACATGAAAATTATCTGGCCTGTTCTTAAATTTTCACCAAAAGAAGAAACTGAAAGTCAGAGCTATAAAGTGACTGCCCAATGTCACAGAGCTATGTCACGGAAAGGTGGCGACCGGAGCCTGGTCCTGAGCCCTTCGAGCCTCTCCATGCTTCTCACCACTTCCAACCTCAAAACATCCATTCAAAATGGTTCTGCTTAGTTGATGCCAAGCCTCCTCTTCTGCTCTTCTGCAGCCCTGACGCTAAAGGGGTTTGCAGAATGAAAACACTGGCGGGAGTAAGGGGCTTGGGGTGCAAACACTGGCTTTTAGCTGAACTTGTAATGGGGCTGCAGCTGAGTCATAAAACAATTTGGGCTTGGCTGCCCCCTCCTTTTAATTCAAATTCACAAAGTTAAAGTAATAAAGTATAACAGAAGCTTCCTTTGATTTAAGGCTGCCAGGGGAGAGCCTTGAGTTGGATCCGAGTTGTTTATTTAAACCAATGAATGGAACTTTAGCAGAACAGCTAATAAACAACCCTCCACAAGGTCAGGCCAGGCTCCCTGGGACCCGAGGTGCCGGGTCTGAAATCCAGCCAAAGAGACCAAGGCTCACATTGGCCTCGCAGAGCTCTCCAGTGGTCTTGGGTCCCCCCAGGGCCTCGGGTTTGGAATACCTTCTGAGAAGCCGTGCCAGGGGGCAGCGGCAGTAAAGGGAGCTTTATTTCATCCACCCTAGAAGGAGGGACAGCCAAGGGACCCTGGCCCTGAGGAAGCCAGCGCCGCACACCTCTCCCCACCCCCAGCACCGAGGCGCCAAGCTGCTTTGTTGAAACCACAGATCTGTCCAAGGCCGCTGTATCCTCTGTGGAATCCAGCTGAAAAATAATAAGACTTCAGACACAGCCCAGCCGCACTCACATTTGAATTTTTGAAATCTTTCCACTTAATTTATGTTCAGATATCAACATGCTTGCCTGGAGAATCCCAAGGACAGAGGATCCTGGCCAGCTATAGTCCATGGGGTCGCAAAGAGTCAGACACGACTGAGCACACACACACACACACACACACACACACACACACACACACATACAGTGGCAAACTGCCCTTAAAATGACTTTCAGCCCTATCAGAGAATTTTCTCCCCTAAGTCTCTTTTTCTGCTGCCCCTTCTGTGCCGATTCACCTTCTGTCTCCTCTCCCCCTCACCCCGTATTTCATGACTAGGTTCACAAGACATGTCCTTCATGTTTTCTCCTCTAAACAACTCAGGGAAGAGTGAACTGTATCACTTCTGCCTCCCCATCCGGGACTTGGGTGGACTCATGTCTTGCCATTGCAATGTGCTTTCTCATCTTGGGCTTCCCTCGTGGCTCAGATGATAAAGAATCTGCCTGCAAGGCAAGAGAGCTGAGTTCGATCCCTGGGTCAGGAAAATCCTCTGGAGAAGGAAATGGCAACCCACTCCAGCATCCTTGCCTGGAAAAACCCTATGGACAGAGGAACCTGGTGGGCTGCAGTCCACAGAATCGCAAAGAGTCGGGCACGGCTGAATGACTAACACTTTCTCGTCGTGTGCATCTCTGGGTACCATTTTCCTTTCCTTGCACTCTTGGCCCATAATAAATGTCCCACGGGAGGGTATGAGGGCCCAGGGGTGGAGAGCGGTCTCCTCTCCGAGAACAAAAGGAGGAACAGAGGTGGGCTCATCATGGTGTCGTGAGCTTCCATCCTCTCTCACAAAGCATCTGTGGATGTTATTTTGTTTTGTGTTTGGCAGCATGGGTGTACCTCAGAGCTTCATTCCGCTGTTCTTGCCTTTCAGAACGACGTGGGAAGCCCTGGCTGACGTAACAATTGCTCATGACTTTCCCTTGCGGTCTTTCGACTGAAGCAGTTTTACTAATAGGCTGTTTACAGTCGTTTCCTGTTCACAGCTGGCCCAAGAGAGAAGTGAAAACAAAAAAATGATACCTGGGGGTTTATCAATTTTTCTCCCTTATAAACAGTTAGTGCCTCTCAGCAGGAGAGGTTCACAATCTCCAATTTATAACTCCTTTCAGCAGGATTTGTCTGCCCAGATTGACTACATGGAAAGAACTCAGACCTTCCCGCAGAGCCCACTGCCCAGAGCTGAGCCTGGCAACATCATAGTCGGGTCTGCAACACGGTTGGGACAATGGCTTCTGGGGTACTGGAGCCAGCCATGCGGGGAGGAACGAGGACGCCGCCCCAGAGTGGCTATACGAGGAGTCCAAAGAGCACAGGGATTTTGTTCACCCTGAATATATTTCCTTGTTTCCTTTTTTATTTTTCCAAGCAAAGACCTCTATCGAGCATGGTATTTAGTACATAGGAGGAAGGGAATAGCTTGCCAGCAGCACTTCAAATTGTAAGCTGGAGCAAAGAAATTGAAGGGACAGAGGCACAACCCAGAAAGGAAAAACCAAGACAGCAAGTTAGATCTGATCCTTGATTAGAAGGGGAAGGTCATCGTCGAATCTCTTCGGGTGGTACATGGATGACATACCAGATAAGCCATGACCTCAGTTACAATGAGTAACTGAGACCATGTGCAGGGGAAGGAGTCTGTGCAAGGGAGTGTCTTAGTCTTCACAGTTGTGCAAGGCCACACTTGTGATTTGCTTTAATGATGCATTTTTTTAAATTTACAATTTCATTCATTTAAAATGAGCATCAACTACAAGCTAGGCAAGCAATAAAACAACCACAGAGCTTTGGACAAACTCCAGGAGATAGTGAAGGACAGGGAGGCCTGGCTTGCTGCAGTCTATGGGGTTGAAAAGATTTGGACACGACCGAGTGACTAAACAATAGCAACAGCAACACACAGTAGTGTCCACATAGTCAACCCCAGCAATCCCATTTCTGGGCATATACCTGGAGAAAATCATAATTCCAAAAGACACATGCACCCCAATGTTCATCGCAGCACTATTCACAATAGCTAGGTCATGGAAGCAACCTAAATGTCTACCAACAGAAGAATGGATAAAGAAGCCGTGGTACATATACACAATGGAATATTACTCAGCCATGAAACGGAGCAAGCTTGTGCCATCTGAAGAGACATGGATGCACCCAGAGATTGTCATGAGAGTGAAATAAGTCAGAAAGAGAAAAACAGATATCGTATATTAATGCATATATATGGAATCTAGAAAAAATGGTACAGGGGAACTTATTTGCAAAGCAGGAATAGAGGCACAGACGTAGATAACAAACATATGGACATCAAGAGGGGAAAGGGGGTGGGATGCTTTGGGAGAATGAGATTGATACATCCTCTTCTAATCCTTGTGTTTCCACCTGCCAGCTGTGGGTCTTTGTCAAGATATTTAGTTCCCGTAACTTTGGAGCCCTTAACTGCAAAATGGGAGGGTTGAGAAAATTAAATGAGATCCCATCCAAAGAGCCTCTGGTCCACACAAGGAAGTCAGCAAATGGATGCTTTTCTCCCTCCTTTTCTTTCTTAGCTCTGCCCTTGGAGGTCTTGAATTTGGTGCTTCCCTCTTCCAAACGGACCCTCAGTCCTATTCCCTCTCTCATCCCCTCCCCTCCACCCCGCCACCCCACAAATGTGCTCTTCCGCTCCACCGGGATAAATGTTCCCTTCTTGCTTCCATCACTCCATCACTCATGCTGCCCAGCTCTCACTGCCCATTCGTGACCTTGTGGTTATTTACGACCCACATTTACAACGAGACCTCTTGTTCCCTGGTGGGAGAAGCAGTAAAGTGGCTGAACTTGAGGACAGAGGTGCAGTGCTTGGGAAATAAAGAGATGTTGCAGGTCAAAGGCAGGGCAGACAGGGGCACTGTCTGAGACTGGAGCCGATACAGAAGCAAAAAACCAGAGCCAGGCGAGCTGTGAGGTGAGCGGAGGCAGACCCGACCTGACAGAGATAAGGGCTTTTGAAACAAAAGCAGAAACCTGCCACAGACAGGAAACCTCTCATTCCCTTCTCTGTCACTGTTGTGACTGCATCCAGTGATTACCTCCCTGGATTCCCTGACCTGCTGCCGGCAGCCGCGGCCACGTCAACAGCCCGGACGGCAGATTTTATGCAGTCATGCAGTCTGGCTTCTGATAGAGATATCAGACCTCACTTGGGTGCCTTCTCAACATTTAAATACCTCTAAATTAAGGAGGAAGTTTAAACCCATTCATTTTTGAGAGTCCTTCTCGTTCTAGGAGCATTTTTGTTCAGTGGAATGACCTTCATTTCACTTTGTTTTGAACTTACTTATGGAGTAGATAATAAATGCAAAATCAGATGACATGACAGCAACCCCATGCAAATGAAATGAAAACAAGCAGCAAAAAGGAGTGTATGCCAAAAGCCTTCACACGCCTTCTTAGAGGCAATCATTATAGCAAGCTGTGTGTGTGTCTACAACATTCTCCATAAACATCCCCTTGTGAATTACTGCTTATTAGTAGCAATGGTTGTGCAGTTTTTCTCACTACTCACTTATCTTCCAGGTACTTTCTCAATGTGACATGTATCCACGAGGAAGCAAAAGTCATTCGAACAGAACAGACTTCATAGTAAAAGGCAGCGGTCTTCCACGCCCTCACTGAGACAAATATACTGCTTCATGGTACATCACGCTGCCTTCACCAGAACAACACAGAATCCATGGAAGAGGAAGCAACCCCTAGAGTCACGACCTAAGCACTACCTGTACTAGTAACAAGAACTTAGTATTCTTTCCAGGGAAAGAGAAGAGTAAGTCCTGAGGAAGCAAGGGGTGTCTGATGTTAGTCGTATTTCTGGGTCTTTTGTGAGCATGTGGCTGCCCTGGTTTGTAGCACAGGTTAAGGGAAATATGAGCGGCTCTTCTCGTATCAGGATTCTCTCAACTTTTTGAACCAGGGATTCTTAGGAGAGAGTGTAGTCTTCCCAAAGTCTGTCATCAATTTATCAATATTTAAAAGAGCTGAGGATCACACTGAGCGTATGATACTATGAAAAAGATTAACTCCTAGCCTGGCAAGTTTTTTTCTGTAAAGAACCAGCTACTAAATATTTTAGGCTTTGGGGACTATATTGCAATTAATCACCTCTGCCTGTGGTTGCACAACAACAGTAGTAAATAATACATAAATGAATGAGGATGGCTGTGTTCCAATAAAACTTTATGTACAAAAACAGGTAATGGGCCAGTTTTGCCAAATGATTGTCGCTTGCCAAAGCTATGGTTTTTCCAGTAGTCATGTATGGATGTGAGAGTTAGACTATAAAGAAAGCTGAGTGCCAAAGTATTGATGCTTTTGAACTGTGGTATTGGAGAAGACCCTTGAGAGACCCTTGGACTGCAAGAAGATCCCAACAATCCATCTTAAAGGATATCAGTCCTGAATACTCATCAGAAGGACTGATACTGAAGCTGAAACTCCAATACTTTGGCCACCTGATGTGAAGAGCTGACTCATTGGAAAAGACCCTGGTGCTGGGAAAGATTGAAGGTGGAAGGAGAAGGGGATGACAGAGAATGAGATGGTTAGATGGCATCACTGACTCAATGGACATGAGTGAGTAAACTCCAGGAGTTGGTGATAGACAGGGAGGCCTGGCATGCCACAGTCCATAAGGTTGCAAAGAGTTGGACACAACTAAGCGACTAAACTGAACTGAACTGTAGCTTGCCAACCCTTGGACTAAGGTGTCTAGTTGAAACCACATCCAAATCACAAAGAGCCAACAAAATTTGAACAAGAAGAGGAAATACAGATTAACAATGAGCAGCATGATCCATAAACAATAGCCATTCAAGGACTATCTGGGGGAAAGGAATGCAGGCTAAAGCAAGCTGGTGAGAAGATGCCTAGACTTTGAAGAAGCATTGACAGCTTGGTATCAGCCCTGGTGAAGGGTATCATGAGGGCTCACCTTGAGATGCTGAGTTGAGAAAGGAAAGAAGAAGTAACCAGAAGAAGCTGTTAAGGAACATGGAGGTTTTCTCCACAATGGAAAAGACCTACACCTCTTCGTCAAAAGAGGTTAGTTGAGAGGAATGATTAAGTTATTTGGGAAACAGGAAGACTCGTTATCATGAAGAGCTGAAAAGGTCTGCCTGGACAAGAAGTAGCAGCATTTCTTATTTTAATAAAGGAATGAGAATTGAGCCGGTCCCATCTGTTACTCCATTTTCCGTGTTTTCATGATTCATTGATCTGGGCCCCCTCCCTCTCACCTGATCCCCACCCTTGCATCATCTCAGCTTACTGGAACATTGGCCTTTTTTTCTTGAGGAAGAGGGATCCACTTCGATTATCTTACCACCTTCATCTTTACTCCTAAGGTTCATGTGTGCTAAATCGATTCACTTGTGTCCTACTCTTTGCAACTCTATGGACTGTAGCCTGCCAGGCTCCTCTGTCCATGGGATTCTCCAGGCAAGAATACTGGAGTGGGTGGCCATGTCCTCCTCCAGGGGATCTCCCTGACCCAGGAGTTGAACCCTCATCTCCTGTGGCTCCTGCATTGCAGGCGGATTCTTTACCATCCGAGCCACCAGGAAAGACTCCTAAGGGAAGGTACCAAATGTTCATTTCTCTAAAAGGTGAGACCAGAGACAAGGAAGCGCGGCTGTCCTGGAATATAAGTCAGGGCTATGGGGCTGCTTTATCACCAAGCTTCTGATTCAGATGGAATTAAAAACCTTCCCAGTTTGAAAGATCACTGGGCAAGATGCTGGTCCCCACGTGAGTGGATGAGCATGAAATATGGCTCAAGGCAGTTATCCTCTCTGAGCGTCTGCAGCCACAGGATAAATGGAGTTGACTGATTTCCCAGAATAAAGGCTGGGTTTGCCTTCAAGATAAATGGCCGAGAAAGGTGAGGTTTGATGATGAATGAATTGGGATTAGCATCGCCCGTGTGATGGAGAAAGCGTGATGACTCTTAAAATCATTACTCCTGGTAAACATCTGCCACGATTAATCACTCGCCCCCATGTTTGCTCTGAGTACTTTGTTTGGATATCAATTTGAGAGCTGATTTTAGACTGTCTTCTATTATCCACAGTGTATAAAAGCCTGTTTTTCCACAGGACTATGATTTCTTTGAGAGCAGGGACCATTTTCACTAATTTTCTACCACAGTAGAGATGCTAGAATTTCTGTATAACAGTAGTTTGGGAGACAGCAGTCTAAGGTGAGACAGCACAACGAAAGGATCTGAGGGCTGAGCTTGCATTCCATTCATTTTCATCTAGATTTTACATTTCCTTAGGTAGCTTCAGCTGGAGTATAATGTTTTTCTTCAGTCATTAAGTCGTATCTGATTCTCTGTGACCCCATGCACTGCAGCACGCCCAGCTCCTCTGTCCTCCACTATCTCCCAGAGTTTGCTCAAACTCATGTCCATTGAATCCGTGATGCTATTTAACCACCTTACCCTTTGCCACCCTCTTCTCCTTTGTCTTCAATCTTTCCCAGCATCAGGGTCTTTTCCAAAGAAGACAGTAGGTGATGGAGGAATAGCATATCTCTGATAAGCCAGAGATCCTTGGCACCCAGAGTCCCCAGAATGTCTTGTATGGGGCCTTCCCTGGTGGTCCAATGGTTAAAACTCCGCCTTCCAATGCAGGCGGTTCGGGTTTGATCCTTGGTCAGCAAGCTAAGATCCCACAAGTCTCGGGGCCAAAAAACCAAAGCATTCAAGAGAGGCAATATTGTAACAAATTCTTTAAAGACTTTTAAAATGGTCTGCATCAAAAAAAAAATCTTTTAGAAATGTCTTGTACATACACATATAAATTAAATATATTGACATTCTACCTGAATGTCTTTAAATGTTAAAGCAATGGAGAATACATTTTTCACCCAACATGTTCTCATGTGACAGGTTGCTTCACACGCTTAGAAGACATATTTTTGATGAAGTCTGATGGCCCTGTCCTTCTTAAACCAATGGATTCTATCCACAGGCCCTGGCCTTTGGTGTTGCTAAGTGTGGGTATGTCATTTAGGGACATACCCTGATGTCTGGGAGCTCAGACAAGGCTGAGTCACTCAGAACAAGAGAGATAAGAGGCATGAAGGGGTAGGTTGGTAACTTGAGGAAAGGCAAATTGAAGCAACCAGAATGGGCAGCACACAGAAAGGCAAAGAAAGAATTCCCACAGCCCTCTACACATGTGTGCATGCACACACACACGTGTGCATGCACACACACACGTGTGCATGCACGCACACACACGTGTGCACACAAGCACACACACAGACTTCAAAAACAAATTTATGGTTACCAAATGGGAAAGTTGGGGAGGGATACATCAGAAGTTTGGGATTAATATACACATACTACTATATATTAAACAGATAATCAACAAGGACCTACTGTAAAGCACTGGACACTTTACTTAATATTCTATAATAATCTATATGGGAAAAGAATCTGAGAAAGAATGGATGTATGGGTAACTGAGATACTTTGCTGTACACTGGAAACTAACACAATATGGTAAACCAACAATACTCCAATATAAAATAAAAATTAAATTTAAAGAAATAAAATGATAATCTTTTAAAAAATAGCTGAGTCTTTATATAAATTATAGCCAGGCTTCACTCAATATAGATACTGATGAACTGACATGGAAGTGAGAAAAAACCACCACTGTGATCAAGCTGCGTTTTCCTGTTTTACAGAGAAGTAAAAGGAGACTGAGAAGGTGCAAGTGCATAATACAGGACACACACCTGAATTTAAAACCTGGATCTTCTGTGTATACCCTTTCCCTTCCTGAGCCAATCAGACCCACTGAGCTACAAATTCCACTCTACTTTTTTCTCAGTGTTGTTCAGTCGCTAAGTTGTGCCCGACTCTTTGAGATCCTATGGACTGCAGCACCCCAGGCTTCCCTGTCCTTCACCGTTTCCCAGACCTTGCTCAGATTCATGTCCACTGAGTCAGTGATGCCATCCAACCATCTCGTCCTCTGTCTTCCCCTTCTTCCTTTTGCCTTCAATCTTTCCCAGCATCAGGGGCTTTTACAATGAGTCAACTCTTCTCATTAGGTGGCCAGCGTATTGGAGCTTCAGCGTCAGCATCAGTCCTTCCAATGACTATTCAGGCTTGATTTCCTTTAATATTGACTGGTTTGCTCTCTTTAAGGTCCAAGGGACTCTCAGTTGTCTTCTCAGGCAACACAGTTTGAAAGTATCAATTCTTCGGTGCTCAGTCTTCTTTATGGTCCAACTCTCACAACCATACATGACTACTTGTTAAAGTAGGACTTTAAAAAAGCTACACCTAAATAAATTTTAAAAAAACAAAATAAAATACAAGGGGGAAAAAAAAAAAGCTACACCGTGGGCGGGAGGAGCGGCACAGTCAGGCTACTCAGCTTCGCGAAGGCTCTCTGCGTGCCTCGGCCCTCAGGCACCCGGCTCTCGCCCGCCCTTCGCCTCGATGCCCAAGAGGAAGGTCAGCTCCGCTGAGGGGGCGGCGAAGGAGGAGCCCAAGAGAAGATGGGCGAGGTTGTCAGCTAACCCGGCTCCTGAAAAGGTGGAAACAAGCCAAAAAAGGCGGCGGGAAAGGATAAATGTTCAGACAAAAAAGTGCAAACAAAAGGGAAAAGAGGAGCAAAGGGAAAACAGGCGGAAGTGGCCAACCAAGAGACTAAAGAAGACTTACCTGCAGAAAATGGAGAGACTGAAAACGAGGAGAGCCCGCCTCTGATGAAGCAGAAGAGAAAGAAGCCAATTCTGATTAATAACCACACACCCAGTCCTGTCAGTGGTCCCTGTTTCCCTTCTTGTACAATCCAGAGGAATATTTTTATCAACTATTTTATAAATGCAAGTTTTTTTAATAGCTCTAGAAACATTTTTAAAAAGGAGGCAATCCCACCTCATCCCATTTTTAAAGTGTAAATGCTTTTTTTTAAGAGGTGAAATCATTTGCTGGTTGTTTATTTTTTTGGTACAACCAGAAAATAGTGGGATATTGGATACGGGAAGCTTTGATTGTCTTGGGTGTCAGCTTAACATTCCATAGATGGGGGGTAGCTTTTATATTCTATAATACAAAAGCATACTAAATGGCAGTTTGGAGTCAGTTGTGCATTTAATGTCTTGAACACTTTAAATTACTTCTCTTCCCATATTGTTTTGGTAGAATTATTTCCTACAGCAAACTACTTTTTGATCTTGGCTCTCCTGGTCAGAATTTTGTGCACTCTATAACATCTTTGATCGTGGTAGTCCAGTTTTCCTAGTAACTTGGTTAATGTGCTGTGAACGATTGACAGTTTGGGTATGTAGTATATATGATATTAAATTGTGAATCAGTGGGACTTACTTGATATCCTGTTAAGGAAAGTTTGCTCCAAATTTTAAGCTGGAAAGGCACTGGAATAACTGTTAAGAATCACAACTACATGATATTTTAGATTTCTGGTACGTATGTGAAGAATTGTGTACAAATTGAAATGTCTGTGTAGTGATCCTCAAAACAATAAAATCTCAGTTGTAAAAGAAAAAAAAAAAAGCTATACCATTTCTATACCTGACTGAGAACTGTTTGACCCTGAGCAGCTTATAAGTAAGATTTTCCTCACAGAAATAGCCCTTAATCAGCTTCTTTAAGCTGAAGATTCTTCCAGATGCCATGCCTTCCAGCCAAGGCCATCCAAGCATGGAGCAACCCCAGCTCCCAGTTTGCAAAAGATCTCCTGGATCCTCTGTGCTGCCTAGTTGAAAGCTTCTTGACTCAATTCCAAGGGATCCTGTTCACCTCCTTTTTATTAAAATTGGTTTATCATATTACAACCTTTCAAGAAGACGTGGACTGCAGCAGAGAAATAAATATAGCCAATCTATTTTGTATCATCAAAGTTTTTACATGATGAAGATGTGGATTTCTGTATCTTTCCCCATTCATCATTGTGGAGGAGGACTACAGAGGCTAATTGAAGCCTGTTACATTTTTCTGCTATTGATGTGAGTTTTAGCTGAAGTGGAATGAAACATATCATCTATGAAGGGAGATTACTTTTACAAATTAAACCCATGTATCTTACTGAGCTCTATTTCCAGAAATGTGACCTTATTACACTTCATAATTAAAAATGAGAGCAATAAAGCCATGCTAGCCAACATGACTTCTAATAACGCCTGCTGGATTTGAATTAAGTTTGGTCTTGACCGTTAAAACATCACAAGGTACCCTGTGGGGACTGTGATGAAAATCTCCCCATTGTATCTGTGGTTCCTGGCTGTTCTAGACAAGATATGATCCTGCATGGGTCCTAGTAAACAAAATGCCCTTGAGTGCTTTTATTGGTGCTATGAAAGGAAGAAATTGGGGTTCTCTGGATGGCTGCTTCTTGGATGAGAGAGAAGGAGAGGAAGAGAGAAGGGAAGAAGGAGAGAGAGACAGACAGGCTTGGGATCCTGTTCACTTTGAGCAGGGGGAACTAGGTGAAAAGCAGGAAAAGGGAACCTGAAAGAAGCTACCCGATAGGAGGTGGAAAGTTGAGAGGATCACAGGTGATGGGATCCAGGAGAGAGGGATTGTGCTGTGAAGTTCCAGGAAGATAAATCAGAAATGCTTGGAGCATTAGAAAGAGGCTGAGGCTACAAAGAACTTGGGGAGAATAAACAAAATGACTCAATGAATAAAAAGTATACGGTTGTACACAACTCTGTGTTCATAATAGCCAAGAAGTGGAAACAATGTAACTATCCATCAACAGAGGACTGGATAAAGAAGACGTAATACATATATATACAACTGAATATTGTTGTTGTTGAGTTGGTAAACTGTGTCCTACTCTTTGCGACCTCATAGACTGTGGCCCGCCAAGCTCCTCTCTCCATGGAATTTCCCAGGCAAGAGTGGATGGGTTGCCATTTCCTTCTCCAGGGGATCTTCCTGATCCAAGGATTGAACCTGAGTCTCCTGCATTAGCAGGTAGATTCTTTACTACTGAGCCACCTGGGAAGCCCCACAGTGGAATATTTCTAGCAATAAAAAAAAGAATGAAATAAAGCCATTTGCAGCAACATGGATGTACTTAGAGATTATCATACTAAGTCAAAAAGAGAAAGACAAATACCATATGAAATCACTCACATGTAGACCCTAAAAGAGGACACAAATGAACTTATCTACGAAATGAAATAGACTCACAGACATAGAGAACAGACTCGTGGTTGCCAAGTGAGAGGGAGGTGGGGAGGGATAGGGTGGGAGTTTGGGATTAGCAGATGCAAACTATTATATATTGAATGAATAAACAAGGTCCTCCTGTATAGCACTAAGAACTATATTCAGAATTATGCATCCTATAATAAACTATAAAAGAATATTTTAAATGGAATATATATATGTATAACTGAACTACTTTGATGTACCACAGAAGTTAGCATAATGTTGTAAATCAACTATACTTCAATTAAAAAAAGAGAAAGACGTATAAGGTTGTTCAAATTTGCCAGCCAAGCAGGATAACCCGAAACTCAAGCCCGTGCTTTCTCCTAGAACAGCTTCTCTTCCTACTGTAACATGTAAGAGCTGATGCATCCAGGACAGCAGATCTCAGACTGTTGCTAACAGATTTAAAGCTGTGGAAGCCAATGAGTGGGGGAACCGGAGGGGAAAGCTCTGAGGTTCCAATCGGGTCTCCAGGCAGAGTCCCATTGCTTTGGTCACTGGAACTCTCTCTCCAGCCCACCTTTGCTCTCCACTTATGGTCTCCCATATTACGGGCAGTTAGACTGCTTTTGGGCTTCCCAAGTACCACTAGTGGTAAAGAACCCACCTGCCAATGCAGGAGACAGAAGAGACACAGGTTCGATCCCTGGATTGGGAAGATGACCTAGAGGAGGGCACAGCAACATACTCCAGTATTCTTGCCTGGAGAATCCCATGGACAGAGAAGCCTGGCAGGCTACAGTCCATGAGCTGCAAAGAGTCATACATGACTGAAGCAACTTAGTGCACACACACACACATACACATACAAACTGCTTTTAATTCTCAGTGTCCAGCTGGAGCTTAGACAAAGTAAATTTCAAATACTTCCAGAGTCTCGAAAACAAACTTGCCCTTGAGAATCTCATGTCTCCAGCACCTTGCTTGTTTTGCTCTGCAATGCAGGATGCATTGGCCAAATTTTTAAACACCAAGTGACCGCAGACGGTCTGCCAGGACTGGGAGACAGATGGGATTTCAACTTCACCTTGGCCAGCCTCAAACAGCCTGATGGATTAAGGTGTGTGGCCATCAGCAGCAGACAAGTTGTCGAGTTGGAACATGGCAGGAGCTAAGCCTCGGGTTGTTGACAGTTTTATCCTGCTTACAGGCTTTGTCAGCTCAAGCAGTTTCTCTAAACAGTTCCTCCTCTGTAAAATATGAATATTGACAGTACCTACTTTCTAGAGGTGTGGTGAGAATTAGACGGAATAATCCTTGAAAAACATGGTAAGTTCTAACCCTGACAGAGTAAATATTGAACGAGTGGTAGGTGTTACCATTGCTGCTAGTACTTGTTACCACTACTGTTACAAATTCTTCTTGTAACCACATCTATTTTCATTATTAGAGCTTCCCAGATGGCACTAGTGGTAAAAAAAAAATCTGCCTGCCAATGTAGGAGACATGAGACAAGGGTTCAGCCTCTGGGTCGGGACGATCTCCTGGAGGAGGGCATGGCAATCCAGGCCAGTATTATTGCCTGAAGAATCCCATGGACAGGAAAGCCTGGTGGGCTACAGTCCATAAAGTCACAAAGAGTCGGACATGACTGAAGCGACTTAGCACGTAAGCACACATTCCTATTATTAGACTGCTTTCTCAGCGTCATTTCCCTCAGCATTGCCCCTTTTTGATTATTTATCTGGTTGTACATTGGAGTAAACATGTTAATATAATGCTACTTGCCTTCTGTATCCACATTCACCTTCCACTTATAGTGTATGTCCCAGGAGTCGTGTGCTAATCCAAGCTCCATCAATGGGTCCCTTTTCTGTTTTTAACGTATGTATATATTCATATTTTGGCTGTGCTGGGTCTTTGTGGCTGCATGTGGGCTGTCTCTAGTTGCAGAGAGTAGAGGCTACTCTCTACCTGGTGCGCAGGCTTCTCATCGCCGAGGCTTCTCTTATTGCAGAGTACGGGTTCCAGGGTCTGCAGGCTCGGTAGTTGTGTTACACGGACTTAGTTGCTCTGTGGTGTGTGGGATCTTCCTGGACCAGAGATGCAACCTGTGTTCCCTGCACTGGCAGGCAGATCATTAACCACCGGGTTAGCCCGATGGGTCCCTTCTGAGTAAATTCTAACTTGAGAACAAATGACAGTAAATTCAGATTTCTTATTGTGGCTGAATCCATGGCATGCAAGAGACAGGTGATGTCACTGGCTGTTTACTATCATACAGGAGACAGAAATGTAGTTCATGGAAGGGTTCTCAACATTGATCCAACACCAGCGTCCTTGGGGGAGGGGCTTGTTAAATCACATGTTGCCGCCCCTACCCTGGTTTCTGAACCTGGGACAGAGTCCCACCAGCAGGTCTTCACAGACTTGTAATCCTGCTCACTGATAAGCTGCGGAAAGCACCCCTGTGTTATTTCCGGAGCATTTGTGAAATATACAGAAGCAGAATAATCATCATTATTAGGAAGGTTGGAAGAAGAGACCAACAAGAGTATAAGAATTTATATAGAAAACAGTACTAGGGCTTCCCTCGTGGCGCAGTGGTTAAGAATCTGCGCTTTCACTACAGAGGGCATGGGTTCAATCCCTAGCTAAGGAACTAAGATCCAAAACTCAGTGTGGCACAGCCAAAAGGAAAAACAGAAACAAACACACACAAAACCAGAACGGACTCAAAGCCATTCCTTCTTATGGCTAAGTAATATTCCACATACAAAATAAAAAATAAAATTAAAAGAAATGCACAATGTTTACAGTTGTGTGTTGGGTCATGAGGCCAGGGGTTTATCTGAGCTTTCTTCATGCCTGCTCCCTGCTCCCAGCCATGTCAAATTCTACTGCTTGGAGAGGCAACTGAAGGACCCCAGACCTTACTTTTATAACTATTATACTTCCAAACCCAGGCCTTTATTTCATTACACCCAGTGACTCCAATTCTTGCTCAGAGCAGAGGGTAACCAAAGTCTTCCCAGCCTGGGAGCAATGGAGTTACCTCCAGAGAAAGCCCTCTGTGATTTGGTCTCCTTGTCAGATCCAAAGCAATGTGGGCTGTGGTGGATTCATCAGCCTGCCCTTCCAGCAAGGTGAGCAGACAGTGGTGGGTCCCAGTCAGAAGTGCCCCCTGCTTTCTTTCTGGTTTTCTCACCCTCGAAGGAAGGCTTCCTGAGCTAATTGGCTGTGTCACACCAGGTGAGACCTGCCAGGTATAATGCGAAGGTAACCAGGCTGGTTTTAAAGAATAAACATGCCAGAACTTCAACATCCTGACATGTGCTTCCTGCTTTAAAGCAGGAGCCATAGCAATGCAATACACCATCAGCAATGTCATCCTGGGTTCAATCCTTTATGCCCCCAAAGCTGCAACATGTCCCTTGCAAAATTGTTATTGGGGGCAAGTCCTCATTTGCTTAGGATGGATTTTATTTTGGAAACTAGCTGAGAGCTATTCATTGCCAAGCCTGGTGAAAGAAGGGTAATCAAGCATGGCGATGCTTTTTGGGTAATAAACAAGTGTGCCTTCGAGATGGAGTTTTCTGGGCATGGATCATAAGCTGATACTGAGAGAAATCAGTAACACAGGCACATGAGCTTCCCCAAATATGCTTCCTTCCTGGGTGGATGGGAAGTGACTAATAAGATGCACATAATCTTTCAATGGGCTTCCCTGATGACTCAAATGGTAAAGAATCTGCCTGCAACATAGGAGACCCAGGTTCAGTCCCTGAGTTGGGAAGATCCCCTGGAGAAGAGAATGACAACCGACTTCAGTATACTTGCCTGGAGAATTCCATGGACAGAGGAAACTGGTAGGCTACAGTCCATGGGGTTGCAAAGAGTCTGACATAACTGACACACACACACAGTAGCAGTTTGGTCTCTTGAGGATAATATGTAAATCTATGGAACTTAGTGCACAGAAGGATCACCTGGAGAAGCTAATCCCCCTTGTCTGGGGTCCCAGCATCACCTCATGTACAAACCTTTCTGGGTGGTGCTGATGGGCAAGCAGAGTTAAGAACAACCAACCCAGGGAAGAAAAGAGGAAGGCAGGCAACCTCAGACCTCGTTCAAGAAGTAAAAGCCATTGAAGAAAAGGAAAGGCAGGGATGAAGGGCTGTGAGCCGAGGCAGGTTGACGGTACAACGCGCCGCTGAGATGAGCTGCTGAGCTTAGAGAAGCACCAAAGGATTTGGCAACAGGAAGCAGTTTGCAACCTGGATTAGAGTGACAGGGACAGGAGCCAGATTGGAGTCAGCTGAAGTGGAAACAGCCCCGTCGTGACATTTTTGAGTTCTTCTCTGAATATACGCGTATGAACGATGCAGCAGCAGCTGCTGAAGGGGTAGGGGAAAAGGAGAGCTTCTGACCACACTGATGGGAATGGCCTGATGGAAAAGAAGAATTCCACAATGAAGGAGAAGAGGGTAGTAGCTGCAAGAGTGATGTCCCGAGAGGTCAGGAGGTGATGCAGCCCAGATGTGGAATGACTGTCCTTGATTCAGGCCTTGGACCATTGTGATAGATGCAGGGCAGGTTGATGAACCAAGGGTGGTATGTAAATCAGGGGATGGGAATGTGAGGACATCCCCTTCTGATGCCTTCTATAAATATCCAAAAAGTGAAAGTGTTAGTCACTCAGTGGTGTCCAACTCTTTGCAACCTCCATGGTCTGTAGCCTGCCAGGCTCTTCTGTTCATGGAATTCTCCAGACCAGAATACTGGAGTGGATTGCCATTTCCTTCTCCATTGGATGGCTTCTATAAATATCTACATCAATAAGATCTTACAGTAAACAGATAGTATTTTGAAGTCTTTTTGGTCACTGCATGGACATATTTTCATGTCATACACGGGCATCTCAACCATCCTTTTAATGTTCCTTTGTACAGGTGACCATACAAGGGCTTCCCAGGTGACTCAGTAATAAAGAATCCCTCTGCCAATGCAGGAGTCTTAACTTCAATCTCTGGATTGGGAAGATCCCCTGGAGGAGGACATGGCAACCCACTCCAGTATTCTTGCCTGGAAAACCCCATGGACAGAGGGGCTTGGCAGGCTACAGTCCATAGAGTTGCAAAAGAATTGGATCCGACTTTTAGTGATTGAGCACAGAACACAGCATCCTTTTGCATAGCTGAAGATAATTAATGTAATCAATACTCTTCTGGGGGTGAGCTGATTTTCCCCCATCTTTTGAGAATATGCAGAAACAAAGGAAAACAATCAAAGGAGACCAAATAATAATACTTTGGTCATTAAGCAAAGTCAAGGATGTCTAGTTCCCTCTCGAGAGGTATAGACAATATTCTGAGCTATGTCCTGTGAGCTGTTTTGCAGATACTGAAATCTCCACAGGAGAAGTTTACTACCCGATGATAAGACTGTAGCCATGACATAAACTGCCACAATTTGGAGAACTGGCCTCAAGAAAATGGGAGCAAATAGATCCTGGAATTGCAGACTAACTGTACTTAAAACATTCAAGATGATGCTGATCAGACCACTGATGACCAATTTCAAGATGATTGTCAGAGCTGATTGTTGCTGTTTTTGCAACCAGGCCCTCCCTCTGTCTATAAAAGCTCTTGCCCCCTGATTCTAGTGGGGAGAGTCAGTCTTTGGACAGGCGTCCACCCTCCCCACTCATTGCCAGCATCCAAAATAAAGCAAACTTTCCTTTCTACTAATCTTGCCTCTTTGTTGGCTTTTGAGCAGTGAGCAGCTGGACCCCATTTTCAGTTACAGTGTAACTGTATGTAAAATTTTATTCATACAGATTTTTATGGTGTGAGTCCACTGCATTCATTATATATTCAAGTGGGTTCTGACTCTCCAAAAAAGATGAAAAGTCATTAGTCTAATCCAGTTTTTAAATAAGAACTAGATAAATGTCCAGAGCTGAAATTGGGTCCCTTGAATTCTCAGCCAGTGCCCTATCCATTGCCTTTTGACCAAACATTAGTCACCATCACCATCATCATCATCACCACCATCATCACCATCACCACCATCATCACCATCATCACCACCAGCATCACCATCACCTCCATCACCCCCATCACCATCATTACCACTATCATCATCACCATCATCTAAAACATCTGTTTCTGTGGACTCCTGCTTCTCTGAGGCTCCATTAAGCAAAATTAACTCTTCAAAACTCTGGGCTGCCCAAGCATCTGGTAAGGTGAAAACTGGCCATCAGCCTCCCTCCTTCCCTTCAATACTCACCAGCTGAGAGCATGCAGTCTGGAGCTTTCATCCCTCCATTGGCCTCTTGTTCCTAACTGGTGAAGTCTCGTGCCCTCATTGGGCCTTGTTTCTACAAGGCTGGACACCTTTTAACAGGACGTACTTGAAAAACAAGATCTTTTCCTTTGTGCTAGAAACAAATGGTGATTAATGTGCTCGTTGTAATTAATCTGTGGTGACAGATAAGTGGTGTCTTAGCAGCTCCTCTGCTGCTGCGGGAGCCTCCCTGGACAGGACAGCTGGCGAGAGGGGACAGCAAATTCAATTTGTGCCTCATTTGCATACATATGACAACCATCTGTGCTAATAGCCCTGCAATGTCTCCATTAGACCCACGGTAGCAACAGCCTCTCCTGGGCTCCCAATAGCCCTGCAAGAGGAGGAGCTCAGAATGTAAATATTTGTAGAGGGAAAGGATGGGCTTGATGGAGCACAACCAACCATGTCCCTTTCATCAGAGGTTAAGCATTCAGCACAGGCTGAGGTTTCTCTCACCCACCGGAGGGCATCTTCTTCTGAGAACCCCTTCTCCTTTCATCCAAAGCTTCTAGTCTGTCCATCTCAAAGACCCATTGAATTGCTGATGGTCTTCTCCTTATTATCCAATCTATTGAACCAGCTTCATTTTGGCAAAGACCTTTTTTAAAAACTTTTTTAACTGGCCCATTTATTCAAAAACTATTCATGGTAGTATGTATATACGCTTGACTTCCCTCGTGGCTCAGATGATAAAGCATCTGACTACAATGCAGGAGACCCAGGTTCGATCCCTGGGTTGGGAAGATCCTCTGGAGAAGGAAATAGCAACCCACTCCAGTACTCTTGCCTGGAAACTCCCATGGATGGAGGAGCCTGGTGGGCTACAGTACATGGGGTTGCAAAGAGTCGGACACGACTGAGTGACTTCAGTCGTGTATACACACCACTGTATACAAATTAGATAACTGATAAGGACTTACTGTATAGCACAGGGAACTCTATTCAATACCCCGTAATGACTTTGGGAAAAGAATCTAAAAAAGAGTAAAGATGTGTATGTGTGCTAAGTCGCTTAAGTTATGTCCAATTCTTTGTGACTCTGTGGATTGTAGCCCTCCAGGCTCCTCTGTCCATGGAATTCTCCAGGCAAGAATACCCTGGAGTAGACTGCCATGCCCTCCTCCAGGGGATCTTCCCAACTCAGGGATCAAACCTGGGTCATTGACAGGCATGTTCTTTACCACTAGTACCACCTGAAAAGCCCCAATATGTATGTATATATAACCAAGTTACTTTGCTATACAACAGAAAGTAACATAACACTATAAATGAGCTATACTCCAATAAAAATTAATTTTAAAAAAACAAAAATATTCATGGAATATTTACAAAGTTTCGGCAAAATTCCAGGTGAAAGAGATATAGGAGTTCACAGGAGAGAAAAGGTTTTTGGTTTATGGGGTTTATACATAGACATTTATATGTAGGGCTTTCCTTGTGGCTCAGCTGGTAAAGAATCTGCCTGCACTGTGGGAGACCTGGGTTCGGTCCCTGGTTTGGGAAGATCCTCTGGAAAAAGGAAAGACTACCCACTCCAGTATTCTGGCCTGGAGAATTCCATGGACTGTATAGTCCATGTGGTCACAAAGAGTCAGACATGACTGAAAGACTTTCACTTTCACATGTAGACACGAACCCTGGTAACAAACAAACAAGAAAAATTACTTGCACTGCTATGTTCTAAGCAGGGAATCAAAACAGAGTGTAAAGTAGCATGGGAAAAATAGTAGTTGATGAGGACATGACAGGTAGTGGTCCAAGGAATTCTTGCAAGAAGGTGAGATTTAAGCTGTCGTCAACATGCCAGGAAGGAGTCTGATTGTAACATCAACAGAAAACACATTCCTCCAAAGAAAGGGAACAGTGAGCTTGGCGTCTTGAGGAAGAGAAAGATGGCCAGTGTGGCAAGTCAGAAAGGAGGTGAGAACAGTGCATTCATCTTTGTTTCCCAGAGTTGGAATCATGAAGTATGGCAGACAGGAGAGGGCTTAAAAAGACAGAAGTTTATCGTCTACAATTCTGGAGGCTAGAAGTCAAGACAGTGAGGTTTCAACGTGGTCCTGAAAACTGCAGGGAAGATCATTTCCTTCCCTCTTCCAGCTGCTGGCACGGCCACAGATCCTCTGCGTTGATCCGGGCTTGGCAGATGCATCACTGGGGCCTCCGCCTCTGTCCTCAGGAGGCTGTCTTCTCTCTAGCTGTGCCTGTGTCTCTTCTCTTCTTATAAGGAGACCAGTCATATTAGATTAACCAGTTGGAGCTGGGGATCTGAAAGCCAGATCAGGTGTACTGGTCATAGTGGAAGGCCACAGACTCCAGACTGCTTCTTCGGAGCTGAAGACAAATGTGTGTGAAGTCAGAATGAGGTGTGAAAGGGCATTACCCATTCAGCCAGCCAACAAATGGCAAAGTTAAACAACAACTGGATTAACAAAGCCTTCCTGCAACCAAAGCCTGGTTTGATAAGATAGGGGAGGTTATTACTCAAGAAAAATTGCTACCACACATCCCAACGGCTTTGCATCCTAAGTAAAAAAAGCCATCTTTAGCACAACAGATGTCCTTTTAAAATGTTATCAACCAGGAAAATAGATGGGGGAAGGGAGGGAGAGGATGCAAACCAGACCATGAAAATGTAATCTAGAGTCCGCAAATAAATAAGAGGGTAGCGTGATCAGATTAAATGGCATGAAAACAAATGACAGGTAGCTGAATTTCTGGTGCATCGTAGCTCCTGGAGCCCTAAAGATTGAATACAAGTGTGGCTGAACTTCTGGGGCATTGTAGTCCCCAGAGTTGTGAAGACTGAGTACAAGTGTGGGACGGACTTGTTGCCAGTAAACAGAATACTCTGCCTTGGTGGCTTCCAGTTCATCCTCAGAAGCCTTGCTAACACTGCATCCTGGAAGCCAGTAGCAGTCACTCTGAGGAGCATAGCAAATAAAATGGACTTGCTAAAGCAGCACCTTTAGAGGCCTTCCAGTGGGTCCACTTTTAATCAACAGAACTAAAGGGCTTTCCAGGTGGCGCAGTGAGTAAAGAATCCACCTACGATGTAGGAGACTTGGGTTCCATCCCTGAATCAGGGAAGTTCCCTGGAGGAGAAAATGGCAACCCACTCCAGCTGCCTGCTTCCTGCCAATGGCCCAAGTTTTCTTTTCTAGGGGGAAGGGCTTTGTTTTACCTTGGTTTCAATTTTCTATATTCTGTGCATTCTCGGTTGTTTGTCATATCTGACTCTCTGTGAACCCATGGACTGTAACCTGCCAGGCTCCTCTGTCCATGGAATTTCCTAGGCAAGAATACTGGAGTGAGTTTCCATTTCCTTCTCCAGGGCATCTTCCTGACCCAAGGATGGAGCCTGTATCTCCTGCATTGCAAGCAGCTACTTTATTTTTTTAAAATACCTACTTTGAATAGTGAGTACAAAAATTAAAGGAGAGGATAACATTACCCTTCTGATAGTCAATGCCCTAAGATGTTAGATAACAGTGACTTATTTTAGCATTTTTATTGGTTGTGTTAGTTTCTGTTGTACAATGAAGTGAGTCAGCCATATGTAATCATATACCCCTTCCCTTTTGAAACTCCCTTACCCCCATCCAGCCCATCTAGGTCATCACAGATCATGATGATGATGGTTAAAATAGTCAAACACAATCAGTGATGTAGTAGGTGCTTAATAAATGGCAGCTAATATCATTGATAAAACAAGCTCTCTTAGAGAGAGGAACCTAAAGGGATGAGATACAATCCATTTGAATGAGGAAAGGAATGAAAGAGCTAGTAGACTTGGAGTCAGGGGAAAGGCAATGCTCTCTGTGCTGCATGAGGCAACTGACAGAGCTATCTGTAATACCAAATTATCAGAGACAGTTTTGGGACTTTCACTGGCACAGACATGCTTCCCCCCTGAGCCCCAGAATAAATGGCTTAGAAGGTTAAAGGTGAGTTCATTAATCTCCTCACTTGTTTGTTTGTTTGGACACACAGATGCTCCCATTGTGAACACAATTTGAGGAATGAAAATATATATATATATATGGACCCCAAAGGACTTCAATACAGTCTCATGGTAGAGGGGCTGTGCAAGAAAAAAAAAAACATGTTTTACATCTAATTCTCTGCTTCAAAAAAACTATAATCAAAATAGAAAACTCATGACTTGGTTCTTTACAAGGCTTGTTTATGCGACTTGCTTTCTAGCTGGCATTTGGTCAACTTTTCCAAGTAAATTTTTAATTTGCTCAGTTAGGTAAAACTGGCCAAGCAAGAGCCATTTAAGTTCTTACCCAATTTCTTTGTACCAATGACAATTTTCTTTGTACCTCCTTGACTTTAATTCAACACATCTTCCAGCTTCTGTGAGAAGTCTGGGACAAGTCTCATTCTGAGATGTTGAGACAAAAGCCAAGATTTATACCTTCTAATGAAGTGAAATGATGGAAAATGTGACTAACATTATCCTCATTGAACTCAGTATCATTTTTAGTATTAGCCAAGATAGTTCTCCTTTGGTTCCAAATAACCTGAAAACAGACAGCTATCCTAGAGTCTTTCTGGAGAAAAAGGTTTAAAAGAGAGAAGTGACTTGCTAAAGGTCATGTTATGCACATTGAGGTGCAGTTCAGTTCAGTGGGTCAGTCATGTCCAACTCTTTGGGGTTGCAGCACATCAGGCTTCACTGTCCATCACCAACTCCCAGAGCTTCCTCAAACTCATGTCCATCATCGAGTTTGTGATGCCATCCAACCATCTCATCCTCTGTCATCCCCTTCCCCTCCTGCCTTCAATCTTTCCCAGCATCAGCATCTTTTCCAATGAGTCAGTTCGCATCAGGTGGCCAAAGGATTGGAACTTCAGCTTCAGCATCAGTCCTTCCAATGAATATTCAGGACTGATTTCCTTTAGGATTGACTGGTTTGACCTCTTTGCAGTCCAAGAGACTCTCAATAAGGTGCAAAGAAGGCTTATCTTGTGTGTTTATCCTCTCTCTTTGGAGGCTGCAGCAGGCAGATTTAAGGTCAATCACCACAACCCACACCACCTTAGCAATGATTTCTGCCTCCTGGTGTTCACATTTTTGTATAAACCCTTCTCCTTGACTTAGAAGTAGGTCCTATGTCTTGCTTCTAGTCAATAAAGCATAGCCAAAGTGAGGGAATATCCCTCCCTTGGTTATGAAATATTATGTAACATCCATCTAATTAGCAGGTTCACTCCATAGGTCAGCCATCCTTTGTGGCTTGATAAAGGAAGTGGCCAGGCTGGGAGACATGGCATAGAATAGTGGGTTGTCCCTGAGAATCAGATGTGGTCTCTAGGAATTACAAGTAGCACTAGGACCTGAGGGCAGTCTCTAGTCAAGAAAGAAGATGGAATCTTCAGTTTGCCCACAAGACAGTGGATTCCACTGACAACCTGAGAGAACTCAGAAATGGACTCTTCCCCAGTTGGGCTTTCAGATGAGATTACATGTTGACTGCGACCTTCATTACAACTTTGTGAGACCCTACACAGAGGAACCAGCTAAGTTGTGCCTGGAATCCTCCCTGCAGAAACTAAGAGATAATAAGTGTGTGTTATTTAAATCATTGAGTGTGTAGTAACATGTTACACAGAAATAGAAAGTAAATACAGGGATCCTCTGCTAGGTAACGATGAATCTAAAGCATCTTTGGTTTTCCATGAAGGCATCTCTAATCATTTACAGGAAAACCAAGAGTTTCTCCTGGTGCTTTCTCATCTAACCTTAAAATCCTCCTAATGACTCTTCATATTTCCTATCTCAATATGACCATGATATCATATATACCATTGTTAGTCACTCAGTCATGTCTGACTCTTTGGGATCCAATGGACTGTAGCTACATCATGACCATTACTTTAAATCAAATGTCTTATGAATATATCCCATTTCTACCACATATTCATTTATGACTGTGTTTGGTTGTTTCATTTATTACTTCATCTCCACTTATGAGCCATCAAAACACAGCCACTTTCATCTAATTAGCTGGTAATCTAGAACCATTTTAACTTATCTATAACTTATGTGTGAAAACAGAAAGCCTTGGCAAAGAAACAGAACCAAATGGACATTTTAAAACTGGAAAATACAACTAATATAAGAAGTAAAGAGAGAAAATATAGAAAAATACGGAAATAAAAACTTCAGTCCGTGGGCTCAACAGAAGAGTAGAAATGAGAGAGGAGCAACTCAGTGAACTGGGAGATAGAAAAACAGAAATTAATCTGAGCATCAGAGAAAAAACAGATTTTTTTAAAAAAGTGAACAGAGCCTCAGAGACCTGTGGGACTATAAAATATCCCTCATCTATTGGAATTCCAGGAGGATAGAAGAAAAAGTACTTGAAAAATAATGGTAGGAAACTTCTCAAACTTGGCAAGGGATATAAAAACTCACAATTCATGTTGTTGAACAAACTCCTTTCTAAAGATGGGCAGATGACCTTTCCAGACTGTAAGAGTCTAGAGATTACTGATGGGTCTTATTTACCACTACATTTAATAAGCCCCTGTAGCTGAACTCGCTCAACAGCCAATCCAAGAGCCACTGGAAGGGGGTACCTCTAATCTCCATCAATCACCCCCAGGACATTCTTCATAAACACACAGTCTGAGTTACACTTGGTGTCTGCCTGCAAACCCATCTCTAAGACAGGTCCTGCAACTCAGTCCTCAGTGAGACTGGAGGACCAGCAGGCATGTCAGCATCACCTGGGAGCTTCCTGGAGCCCCGTCCTAGACTTGATATACCTCAGATTCACATTAAAGTTTGAAGAGCATGTCTCTGGCTGCTTGCACAATCCTTTCCAAACCAGATAGACACCCCTACACTCTTCTTACATTAAAATTCTAGAATTCCCTATGGGCTACAGGCTTGAAGCCAACCAAAAGAGCATCAAAATTACAAACTAGGAAAAGTACTGGGCAAAGACACTGGAGTTTTGTTCTCTCCCCTGAACCTTTGTGTTCACAAATCACCTGAACTGCCAGCAGTCTCTGTTGGCAAGACTGCTGCTTTTCATGTTGACTTGTTTTCCTTATGAATTTAGCGATGAAGACAAACTAGAAAATCAGAGGATTCTTCCTGTTTGACTATCCTATGATTCCATTACATATGAATCTGATCACCCACTACTACTTAGCCAAAATCTGTGTATAGAGAAGTTAATTATAAGATCCTAAACCATGCCTGGTATATAATTATGGCAGAAATATTTTTTAATCTAACTGTACTTCTATTTAGAAATGTTGATGACTTGAGCTTTGCGCCTGTAGCTTATAATATTGCCAGAAACCCTTCACAGAATCATAACCTTGTAAGTCGGTTACCTGTTGATGGTCAAATATATAGGTATATAATTTTAACAGTGCCCACTACACACAGGCTTCCATTATAACACTATTTCCACTCGGTCATGGTTTTATGAAAAATTCCCCTATTGGCTCAAATTTTCCAAGCTTAATCATACTCTTGAGGTGAACTTTTTCAATTAAACTCCACTTAAGCCAATTTTGAGCTCTTTGAATGAAGGAAAAATATATATGCCAGACTCTTAAAAATAACTGTCAAGCAGGTTCCTTTTTTAAATATTTATTTAACACACTAACATTCACACTTCACAAGAGCACTGACCTGCCCACCTCATAATTTCCAGATGATGGAGGCAGAGGTGCTTTTTTGCTTAGAAATCCCCAGTAAGTCTTTTAATTATCTCCTTTGCCACAGGGAATTATAGATAGTCTGTAAAGCAGGTTATTTTGTTTTAAACTTGTGAGGCCACTTAACATCTATGAAGCTGAATTCAGTTAATACACACCACCTCTCCTCCTTATGAGTTTGGCAAAGTTTTCCATTTTGGGACTAATGAGAAGAAAAGTCATTTGGATTATTGATCCAGTGTGAGTCATACAGAATGGGAAAGAATGGGCAATTACCACTATTTTGAATCCCCTCCATTTACTGTTTCTAAACTTTATTTTGGAACTTGCAGCCTTTGATTGTATTATTTCTATAGGGAAAACAACCTCTGATTTCTCTCAGAACAATTGGAAGGCAAAGTCTCCTGAGTTTGGGTCATGGCTCTGAACTATTGGTTTTTTTTCCCTACTAAATAGTTTGTTTCCACTCTGTATATCCTCATCTGGTTGATTGGGAGTGGGAAGCCCGCCAGGACACACACAGCCATCCTCTGGGGCACAGCCAGCCAAGGGCAGGACACGAAAGAATTCTTCACTGGATTCCTCACGTCTAAGACTTGCTGCCAACTGCCAACTGATGGAGACGTTATTCTTGATTCCAAGGAGGTCTCTTAGCACAGCTATATAGACACAATTTTTGAAATATCCCTAATGGATTTTAGTTACCCCTTCTCCAAGCTAACGCTTTTCACATGTTGCTTAAGGAGGAACTACATCTGAGGAGTTCTGATGGGTGAGAATGTTGTTGTTGTTCAATTTCTAAGTTATGTCCAACCCTTTGTGACCCCATGAACTGCAGCATGTCAGGCTTCCCTTTCCTTCACTATCTTCCAGAGTTTGCTCAAACTCATGTCAAGTGAGTTAGTGATGCCATCCAACTAACTCATCCTCTGCAACTCCCTTCTTCTTTTAAGAGCTTTCGATCTTTCCCAGTGTCAGAGTCTTTTCAGATGAGTCAGCTCTTCACATCAGGTGGCCAAAGTTTTGGAGCCTCAGCTTCAGTATCAGTCCTTCCAATGAATATTCAGGGTTCTCCCTGTAGTCTGGGGAACTCTCAAGAGTCTTCTCCAGCATCACAATTCAAAAGCATCAGTTCTTTAGTGCTTGGCCTTCTTTATGGTCCAACTCTCTCAACCATACATGACTACTGGAGAAACCATAACTTTGATTGTATGAACCTTTGTTGGCAAAGGGGTATCTTCTGCAATAGTTTGAGATGCTCTGGCCCATTGACTTCTTTCATGCAGCTGATCTCAGCTCCCTCCTTTTCTAGGAAGTCATCTCTGCCTCCTCTAGTAGGTCCCTACACTCTCTGCACAATACCATTCTTTGGGTCCTGGAATATGTAATCCCATATCTTGCCGCAGGACACTTGCACATATCATTCTCTTTGCCTGGAACACTCTTACCATTTCTCTTCTCCTAGTAAACTTCTATCCACTATTTAGATCTTAGCTTGTTGCTTTTTCAGGGACAAGTCCACTAACTTGGCTAATTAGGTCAACCCCACACCAGTGTCTGTCCTCACACCACCGTATATTTACCCTTGGTGGTACCTGTCACAGCTATCTGCTTGCCTTCTCTTCTGTGATGTTTATTAGTAACTTAATCCCTACCAGCTCCATGTTGGTTCAGACCATGTACACTTTCAAGGTCTGGCCAAGGCCTTCACACACGTAGGTGCTCAGTAATCATTCGTGAGATACATGGATGAATGAATGAATTCACATTAGAAATTTTCAGGGAGTGGGAGGAGTCACAGAGTCTAAGCCAGCACTATTAAATGCCTTGGCATGGGAAGAATTTGTCTGGTTTGTTTTATGGTGTTGTTCTAACCTTGATGTGTAAGACCTATGAAGTGAGAAGGTGGACAGAGAGGAAGCAGTCCAGAAGAGGGCCTGGAATAAAAAAACCCCCAGCTAAGTCCTACATAAAACACCTCCAGAGCCATAATACTGTAAACCTAGAAATGGACCTTGGAGATTGTTTCTGGGATTTTACAGATGAAGAAAAGCTTCCACTGTAGTTACTGGCAGACCTCACCCCTTCTAACTCCTCATCTGTCCCTGGTCCATTGCTTCCACAAGGAGACAGCCCTTAACAGACATTTTAAAAAATTAAATAAAGGACAAGACTCAACAGGGCTTCCCCGATGGCTCAGTGGGTAAATAATCTGCCTACAATGCAAGAGATGCAGGTTCAATCCCTGGGTCAGGAAGATCCCCTGGAGGAAGAAATGGCAACCCACTTCAGAATTCTTGCCTGGGAAATCCTATGGACAGAGGAGCCTAGTGGGCTATAGTCCAAAGGGTTGCAAAGAGTTGGACATGACTGAGGACACACTGGACTGGACAGGACTCAACAGGAGCTAAAGCCCTGAGCTGGGAAACCATAGAAGAGGATCAGTGATGAAATCATACAGAAACCATAGGGTCCCCAGGCAATGGTTAGAGCAAAAATTGAATTTCTCTCCTTGCTTCCAAGATCCAACATAGGGAGCTTTGCTAGGAAGTCCCCAAAGGAGCAATTTCCTCTTTTCTGTAACCTCTAGCTCTTATCCCCTAAACTCTAAAGACAAAGGAGTCCAGGAAGAAGAAGCTATCCAAACATCACTCATCCTTTTGTCATAGCCAAGTGGCTTAGAGTGTGGTTTCTGGACCAGGTTCCTGAGTATAAATTCCACTGATTGTGTGACTTTAGTCAAGTTGCTTAATCTTTCTGCGTCTCGGTTTTCTCAGCTATGAAATGGGAATGCCTGCCAAGTAGCTTCAGTCGTGTCCAACTCTTTGCAACCCCGTGGACTCTAGTCCACCAGGCTCCTCTGTCCATGGGATTCTCCAGGCAAGAATGCCAGAGTGGGTGGCCATGTCCTCCTTCAGGGGATCTTCCTGACCCAGGGATCGAACGTGCATCTTTTATGTCTTCTGCATTGGCAAGTAGGTTCTTTACCACTGGAGCCACTTGGGAAACCCGCGAAAAAGGAATAATGGAATCCAACTTTTAGGGTTTCTGTGAAGATGAAGTGTAATATGATTTATAAGGTACCTGTGCATGACACACACGAAACTCTTGGTATGACCTGGAATTATTTCAACATTCAACAGGTGTCTGTTGAGTGCTTACCATGTGCTCATATGGAATAAAGTTGTGGGGCAGGGACTTATCATGGGGGGAAAAAAAGACACATTTAAGAGGCAGGAAATATACAGATGAGGCTCAGCTCTGAAAAATTTTTTAAAGGAGAACTAGAACAGGAAAGAGAAGTTGACTGCCTTGTTAGAGGAACTTCTGGGAGGACCTGACATTTGAACCAAAGGATCCAGCCAAGCGAAGGGCAGAGAAGAGAGTATTCTCACCCAGGAAATATCAGCAACACAAAGGGCCAGGCCTTGAGGTGGGAATGTCCTTATTTCCAGTACAGTGAGAAGCCTGTGGAAGATTTTCAGCACAGTAAGACAGGATCTGAGCTGTATTTTTAAAAGATCACACAGTACAAACCCATAGAACGCACAATACAAAGAATGGACAAAATGCTGTAAACTATGGACTCTTGGTGGCAATGAGATGTCTACATAGGAGGGATTCCCTGGTGGCTCAACCAGTAAAGAATCTGCCTGCAATGAAGGAGACCTGGGTTCAATTCCTTGGTTGGGAAGATCCCCTGGAGGAAGAAATGGTAACCCACTCCAGTATTCTTGCTTGGGGAATCTCATGGACAGAGGAGCCTGGGTGCACTACAGCCAATGGAGTCACGAAGAGTCGGACACGACTGAGCAACTAACACACAAAGGTTTATAACACACAAAGGTTGTAGTAAATGTACCATCTACTGGGGGGTGTTGATAATAAATGTACCATCTGTGACTGTGCATTTCAGGGGTGGGAGGGTCTCTGGCAAATTGCTGTACTTTCAATTTTGTTGTGAAATTAAAACTGCCCTGAAAGCAGAAAATCTTCATGAAAAAATTAAACTACTGAATTAAAAAAAAAAAAAAGATAAAGATCCTTCTGGTTTCTGTACAGAGAATGGTTTTCAGAGGGACAAGAGTGAAGACAGCGAGACCAGTGAGGGAGCTAGTGGAGAAGTTGAGAGATGGCAGAAGGTGGTATGGGCTGGGACGGATGGAGGAAAGATGGAAGCAATGAGGTGAGCCGTGGGGAAGGGTAGGTGGTAGGACAAAGGGAGGCATCGAGGATGAGTCCTAGGCTCTTGTCTCGAACAACCAGAAACAGTGATTCCATATATCGAGATGGAGAAAAACAAGGAGACCTGTAGCTCATGGTGTTTGCTTTGGTTTTACAACGAGGGAGGCAGATCTGAGATTCTAGGACTCTATGTTGCTGAATAGAGTATCCCCCTCTCTGAAGAGTTCTAAGAACAAAGAAAGTACTAATTTACCTGGAATGGTGACAAGTAAGGCTCTTTAGGAGAGAAGAAGTGGATTAGTTCCCTTCTAGCAACCCATCTACCTTTCTTTTTAAAATTTATTCATTTTAATTGGAGGCTAATTACTTTACAATATTGTGGTGGTTTTGCTACATATCGACATGAATCAGCCACTGGTGTACATGTGTCCCCCCATCCTAAAACCCCCTGCCACCTCCTTCCCCACCCCATCCCTCTGGGTTGTCCCAGAGAGCCAGCTTTGGGCGCCCTGCTTCATATATCAAATTTGCACTGGTCATATATTTTACATAAGGTAATATACATATTTCAATGTTATTCTCTCATATTGTCCACCCTCTCCTTCTCTCACATATACATAATGGAATATTACTCAGCTACAAAAAATGAATGCATTTGAGTCAGTTCTAATGAGGTGGATGAAACTGGAACCTATTAAACAGAGTGAAGTAAGTCAGGAAGAAAAACATCAGTACAATATATTAACCCATCCACTCTAGGAATTGTGGTTACTTCCTTCTGGTGAGAAAGTCCTCTTCAGTTCAGTTCAGTCACTCAGTTGTGTCTGATTCTTTGTAACCCCACGAACCGCAGCACACCAGGCCTCCCTGTCCATCACCAACTCCCAGAGTTTATCCAGACTCGTGTCCATTGAGTCGGTGATGCCATCTAACCATCTCATCCTCTGTTGTCCCCTTCTCCTCCTGCCTTCAATCTTTCCCAGCATCAGGGTCTTTTCCAATGAGTCAGCTCTTTGCATGAGGTGACCAAAGTATTGGAGTCTCAGCTTCAACATCAGTCCTTCCAATGAACACTCAGGACTGATCTCCTTTAGAGTGGACTGGTTGAATCTCCTTGCAGTCCAAGGGACTCTCAAGAGACTTCTCCAACACCAACAAAACTGTTCTCCAACAGTTCAAAAGCATCAATTCTTTGGCACTCAGCTCTCTTTATAGTCCAACTCTCACATCCATACATAACTACTGGAAAAACCATAGCCTTGACTAGACAGACCTTTGTTGACAAAGTAAAGTCTCTGCTTTTAAATATGCTATCTAGGTATGATGTCATTTTTCTCTTATTTTTCCTAAGGTGGAAAAATAATGACAGCGCCAAGTGACATAGTTCTTTGTTTCCCAGGAATGTGTTTGAACAGGAATGCGTTTTATTTCTTTCTTTCTTTTTGATACTTAAAGGCAAATGAAAATTCTCAAAAACTGCAGAGCATCCTAGTTCAGAGAATTGAGCGATGTCAGAGTCACTCTCTGTTTAGAAAAAAACCTGAGAGGTTAAAGGAGTTGTTGCCAAGGTTTTTAAGAATATTATTTTCTTAAAGTTTGGACAACTTCATGGCACTTTATGTAAGCCTTTCCTTTTAGCACAAACACACTAAAAAGAATACTAGAACAGGGGTCTTAGACAAGATGTCACCACATTCAGTCCCTGGACATCACCCGCCCTTTCTGGGCTGTTGTTGGTTTCTCTGGAAAGGAAGAGGAGCTGGGCATCACATCCTTTCTAGTTTCCATGGTCCATCAAATACTGGCCAGAGTAAGATAAACTTTTTCACACTGATCAAGGTGCTGAACATCATTCATTTGCATTTCATGTTTTTTTCAATTTGCCGGATGCTCTGAATGCAGCTCAGTGCTTTGATAGTCTGCCAACTTGATCACTCTTCCTGTAAATTCATCTAAACTGGTGATGAGTTTTGGAGAAAAGAAACATTCTTTATGTTTCAGAATCAACCCTCACCATAAACTTCATCTGGGGGCCACATGTCCCAGGGTGAAGACTATTTTGACAGAGTTCCTCAAGTGACAAGTCTTTCCAGCTTTTATTCACTTTGGGTGGCTCCCCTGAGCACCACACTCCATGGAGCCACACTATAAGGAATTGTACCAAGTGTAACACAATGTAATCAGCCTTGTAAACTTACTTTACAACAAACGGGTGGCTTTGATTTGAAACAAATGCAGAAACCACAGCTGCAGAGTGATATCTGGTAAGACAGGCTTAAGACAGAATGGCAAAGTACAGGAACAGCAGACTAGAACCTGTCTTTGTTCTCCTCCCATCTCTGACACCATCCAGTGTGTGTCCTTGGGTGACTCATTCTGTGGGACTCATCTCCTCCTCTGTAAGATGCTGGTTGGACCACAGTCTCTTGGGTCTCAGCTTGGAGATTCTGTGAGTAGTCATGGGGCCTCTCTGATGGCTGTGAGCACAGGACAAGAGAGCAGTATCATTTGGCCCAATTACCGGGCTTGACACATCCCACTCTTGCTGAGAAAGAATCTCATGAAAGCAATGAAGGACCAGGGAGTGAGGCTCACGGAGGTACTAATGAAGGGTTTCACCTTCCCTAAAGGTTTCTACTGGGGTCTTTGGGTGGGAGCCAGGGCAGGTGGCAGCTGGAGGGAAGAGATGATTAGTACAGTGTGATCAGGTGGCACCTGCGGGGGAAGGTATTCACCTCGTCCTTCTCTGGAGCAGGAGAATGAACAGATGGAGCCCGAGACTTCCACAAACACTATTAACTTAACCTTGAATGTGCAGAGAGGCAGAAGCCTAACCCCCGTAACCACAAGCATCATTTATTATTGATTCTCTGCATTAAAAAAAAAAAGGTAAATTCCGCATTATTTTCCTTTGTTGATAATCCCCATGGCCTCTTAAAACATGCAACTAGAGCTGGAGAATAGGATTCAAAGAGTGAGCTTTTCCCCTTGGATTTTTTAAAAAGTTTATTTATTTTTTCACTGGAGGATAATTGCTTTACAATGTTGTGTTCCTGCTGTACAAGAACACGAATCAGTCCTAGGTATACAGATAACCCCTCCCTCTTGAGCCTCCCTCCCACTCCCCCACCCCCGCCCCCCTCTAGGGCATCGCAGAGCACAGAGCTGAGCTCCCCAGGCTGTACAGCAGCTTCCCACTAGCTGTCTGTTTTACACGGTAGTGGATGTATCTCAGTGCTACTCTCTCAGCCATCCCACCCTCTTCCTCCCACTTCTCTTGGGCTTTTTAAACCAGAAATTAATGACCAGGATTTACTCAATGTCAATGTTCCATCCTGCTCTGCTGTTCATCTGCACACATATACACACATCCCCATCAGCATGCAGACGAATACAGTGCTCATCTCCACAGCTCTTGATTTTCTCATGTCTGTCTACACTAGCAATAACTCTGCCCTCCTCCCATTCACTTTTCTAAATCCTACAGAGCTTGCAAAGTTCAGCACAAAGCCCCTTCTCTGGGAGGAGGTGGGCTAACACAGGAGTCCAACCCAATGCCTCTTCTCTTCAGTATTCTTGACCACATATCAGATCAATCTTTTCCTGGCACCCATGTCTTTCCTTCTCTTTTTGGGTGCACTGATTTGATCATCACATGTAAATGCTAAAATCCCTGGAAAGGTGAACCACATTTCGTATCTTCAGTAGCTCCCTTGATATTTGAACAGTGTGAGTCTCAAAGGGAGTTTTCAAGCATTTGCTCAGTTGGACTTGTACATTTTGTCTGCGATCAAGCTCCTACGGAGGTGGCAGATCCCTCAACCTTACATATAAACATTGTCTATGTTTATCTGAACCTCAAAATCTCAGATCTTTCCCTTAACTGTATTGCTATTAAAACCACAAAGCATCAGAAGATATCATACATTAAAATGACATACATCTAAATTATTCAAGAATAATTTATTGCACTTCTAATTTTGATTCTTACACTTAAACAAAATTAAGGTATTTGTAAAGACTGTCCCTTCACTACTGCTCTGCAATTCACCTTCCTCATAAATTGAATGACCGTGTATATGTGTCTATTTCTTTCTTTTTAAAATATTTATTTATTTGACTGCTTCAAGTCTTAGTTGAGGTACATGGGATCTTCCATCTTTGTTGTGACATGTGAGATCTTTAGTTGCAGCATATGGGACCTAGTTCCTTGACCAGGGATTGAACTCTGGCCCCCTGCTTTGGGAGCACAGAGTCTTAGCAACTAGACCACCAGGGAAGTCCTTGTATGTCTACTTCAGAACTTTTGTTTTTATTCTGCTGGTCTATTTGCCTGCCTTTATGTCCATACTGCCTGGTCTTCACTATCATACTTCTATAATAAATCTTGATGTCCAGTAGAATACATCTTACTAGGTTGGTTTTCTCTAAGGGTAACTTATTTATTTGGGGCCTGATAAATCTCCAAAAGAATAGAGATCAGGTTCCCAATTTCCACAAAGAAATCTTCTGGCCTTTTGATTGGGATTGCACTAAATGTACAAATTCTCTATTTTTTTTCTGCTAATTAATGTCTCTTATTTATATTTCATATTTACTTTGTTGGGTGGAAATTCCAGAATAAGATTGATAATATCCATGCATGTGGATTTTTGCTTTGTTCTTTGTCAGAAGTCATCATTCTTTTATTGTAGAGTCAGATATTAAATATTTTCAGCTTTGAGGACCACACCATCTCTGTCACAACTACTCAGCTCTGTCACTGTAGCATGAAAACAGCCATGGATGATAAATAAACAATGAGCATTACTTGAATGGACTCATGCACCATGGTTTACTGAACCCTGTGCTATTTTAATATTAAGGCTTTTAATTTTTGCCATTACTATGATTTGGGTTTTTGGTTTCTTTGTCATTTATGCAATAAATCCTTCAATTATACTTTGCCAAAGTTTGGGTTTTTGTGTGTTTTTATTGTTTTCTTTTAGTTCTGTGAGGTTTTTTGCAATTCCTTTCTTTTTGACATCTACAAATATCACATTTAAAAAATCTTTCATCTATGAATTGCATGTGGAATATTATACATATTCTCTAAAGTTGAGCCATTCTTACACCTCTGTAACAATCTTAGTCATAATAAATTATTTTTATTTACTTCTGGGTTTTACAGTTGTTTTAGTCACTAAGTTGTGTCTGACATTTTTGTGACACCATAGACTACAACCGTCCAGGCCCCTCTGTCCATGGGATTTCCAAGGCAAGAATACTGGTGAGGGTTGCCATTTCCTTCTCCAGGGGATCTTCCCAACCAACAGATTGAACCCATGTCTCCTGCATCTCTGACATTAGTAGGCATATTCTTTACCACTGAGCCACCAAAGAAGCCCCTGGATTTTCTTAATTACATATTAATTGACTACCTCCAACGTACCAGACACTCTTCCAGAATGAGTGCACAGTGGATGCTTCAGTGAACCAAACAGACTCCTGGCTTATATGGAGTTTAGGTTCTAGAGGAAGGACACTGATAACAATAAAGACATACAGATATGTCAGTGAAGGACAATAATCAGAGATGGAAGGTGAAAGGGTAAGATGCTCCTTCAGAAATGGTAGACAGGGAAAGCCTCTCTGATCACTCAAGCAGAGACCTTAAGGAAGTGAGGGCACAGTCCAGTCAACTAACTAAGCCAATGGAGGTGGTACCCAAGTGTCAGGGCAAGGAATGAACAGGATGCTGTGGGGCACATAGCAGGAACCCCTAACATTGTCTTGGGAGGGGCCAGCAAGGAATTCCTGAGGAAGCAACATGTCATCTGAGATCTAGAAAGAAAGCTACATAAGTGATGGTGAACTTTTGGCATCACTTTTCCTGGGCCACAGGGTGCCAATATATTGGCTCAAACACTCTTCTGGGGTGTCTGTGTGGGTGTTTCTGGGCGAGATAAATGGCTGAGTATGTAGACCAAATAAAGCAGATGACGCTCACCAGTGAGTGTGGTGTCACCCAGTCAGCTGAAGACCTGAACAGAACAAACAGGCTGAACAAGAGGGGACTCTTCTTGTTCCTCCTGGCTGCTTTAAACTGGAACACCAGTCTTATCCAACCTTTGAACTCAAAATGAAGCATGGGCTTTTCTTGATTCTCGAGCCTGCTGGTCATCTAATTGGAACTCATGCCATTAGCTGTCCTGGTTCTCAGGCCTTCAGACTCAGACTGGAGCTACATTCTGGCTTTGCTGTGTCCCCATCCTGCTGATTTCAGATCTTGGGGTGGCTCCACCTCTGTAATCCCATGAGCCCATTCTTTAACTCTGTATATACACACACACACATTCTGTTGGTTCTCTTCCTCTAAAGGACCCTGATGAACACAATGAGTAGGAGAGGAAAGAGTCTCCCATAGCAACATGATTCACAGCCCCCAAAATTAGATGAAAAAGGTAGTTTCGAGCAAAAGAAAGAAGTTCAGTGGGGCTAATGCCTGTAAATATATGCACTGGAGCCCATGAAGTTGGGCAATATGGAGTCACTGAATTTCATCACCACTAGACCACAAAAAAACTAACACGGATTTTAAGAAGTAGAAATTGTTTGGGCTACATTCTCTGGGCTTAAATCAAAAAGAAATTAAAACATAATAAGAGGATGGTCCAAAAAAATCTAACCACATAAGGACATTTTAAATTGTTTTTTGTAAGTTAGTGTTAGCCCAAAAAGTACATGAAAATGGCGATTATAAATTATTTAGAAATTAAGCATCATATAAAGGACATGACTAAGACAATACATAGACCAAAAAGCATGGCCTTAAGTACATTTAAAAATAAGCAATACTGACGATAAATTACTAACTCAAGAAATTTAAGAAAAGTTGAGGCAAAATAGACACAAATAAGGAGCCTGTATTCATTCTATATTCTCTGCCTAGAATTCTCTTTCTCTCTCATCTTTATGCCTCAGGCCCTCACTTGCTTCAGGAGACTTCTGCGCCTGTCACCTGATCAGAGTTTTCCCCTGAAAGACCGTGAGAGTTTCCCCCTGGAGTTTATGTCCTTTTTTTTTTTCTAATTGGCATATAGCTAATTTACAATGTTGTGTTCATTTCTGGTGTACAGCAAAGTGACTCAGTTATACGTGTGTGTGTGTGTGTGTGTGTGTGTGTGTGTGTGTGAGTCATTAAGTCTGTCTGACCCTCTGCAACCCCATGAACTATATAGCCTGCTTGGCTCCTTTGTCGATGAGATTCTGCAGGTAAGAATACTGGAATAGATAGCCATTTCCCTTCCCTGGAGCATCTCCCCTACCCAGGGATCAAACTCTGCATTGCAGGTAGATTCTTTCCCATTTGAGCCACCAAGGAAGCCCCACATATACATATACATATACATATACATATACATATACATATACATATACATATACATATACATATATTCATTTCCAGATTATTTTCCATTATAGGTTATTACAAGATATTGAATATAGTTCCCTATGCTATAAAGTAGGGGCTTCCCTGGTGGCTCAGGGGTTAAGAATCTGCCTGCAACACAGGAGACCCAGGTTCGATCCCTAGGTCAGAAAGATCCCCTAGATGAGGGAATGGCAACCCATTCCAGTATTCTTGTTTGGGAAATCCCTTGGACAGAGGAGCCTGGCAGGCTACAATCCATGGGATGGCAAACAGTCACAACTGAGTGACTAACACTTTTTCGGTAATTTCACTTGTTACCTAAGTGTGGGGTGTGGATGATGAGTGACCTCAAGTCACTATCTATTTCAAAAGTCCTTGTGACCTGTCTTCATCCCATTATCCATGCAAAACATGGACAGAATTACACAGGTCTCTGTTTGCAGTTTTAATTATCAGTGCTCAGCCAAACAGCACTTCCTCTGCCACTAATGATGCTAATATAAACTGGGAATTGATGTTGACAAAACACAAGCTGTTTAGTTTTTGCAAAGGCTGATCAAATCTGCTATGGGAAAGAAAGAGGCTTTGGTGAAAATCCAGAATCAAACCTCCATTGATTGGGGAAAATTCCAGCTAATAGGCAGGGAGATCAAAATTTCCGAGAACGTAGAGAGAGGTTTTCAAGATGGTGAAAATAGAGCTGCAGTGATGTCACTGGGGTAAAACCTGACCAAGTTATCAGGTTGCCCCTTGTGAAAATATGACAAAATAATAATTAAATGCCTATGCCCTGAGGATGCTTCCTGTGGCTCATTTAGGGCAGCTTGTCAAGTGAACTGAGTGTGTTTTAGAGCTTAGAATGGAATACAGTTGGTGTGTGAGGCAGAACCAGAGAGATGATAACAATTTTGTAAATCAAGAAGACTTTTTAGTAGGAAATAGGGAGCCATTGCAGGTATTAAGCAGGAAAACAATGCAATAAAAGTTGTAATTAAGGAAGATTAGTATGGCAGTATTAGGGCAAGATCTATCTTAAGACACTTATATGGAAACAGAGATAGAATCAGTAATGAGTTAAAATTTAAAGAAAAAGATAGAGAGGGGAAAAATCATTAAATTTTTTCTACTTTTAGTAGGCAGTTAAGGTAAGTCACAAGCTGGGAGGAACTCAGAGATTCTCGCGAGGCGTTCTCAGTTCATTAAGTTAAATTACCTCTTTGCTCTCATCAAGTGTTCACAGATGCCCAAACTGGTCCTGTGGTGCAGGGTGGCTCTGAACATCCCAGAGACCTCTTGAAGACTTCTTTTCACATATTTTCCTTATTTAAAGAAATGAGCACTCCCATTGAAACATATTAATTATCATATGTGAAATCAATCACCAGCCCAGGGTTGATGCTCGGGGCTGGTGCACCGAGTTGTCCCATGGGGAGGGAATTAGGAGGGAGGAGGGAGGGAGGCTCTGGAGGGGGAGCATATGTAAACCCATGGCAGTTTCATATCATTGTATGGCAAAACCAACACAATAAAGTAAAGAAAATTTAAAAAAAAAAATGGAGCACTCTTAGCCAACAGCCCACATACAGTGCAAGCCTCATCATCCTCTTTTATGGAACCATTAAAATATCATCCATTCTTTTGGGAATAAAGGAACCCAAGCCTGTTAACGCTCACTCAAGAGTGATCAGATTAAAACCTAGTGATTCATAAAAATGCAACCGAGGATCCCAAGCTGACCCAGGGCTCTTTCTTGCAGCTTCTCCAAGTGAAAGATGCAGGATTCCATCTAACAGTTAGCACTCATCCCTGGGACAGACAGGACCTATGACACTCCAGCCTATCTGCCAGTCCTCTGAAGCCAATGCTCCTGGCTGGAACAGATGCCACACTTTGCAGTAGTATTATGTGAGTCCCAGTCAAGGTCCCACAAAAGTCTGCCCTCTTTGTGAATCCTTCTCGGCTCCTCTAACTCACTGCAGTCCTTGACTTGAATTGTAGTAGATGCTGCCTGGACTGCAAAGTGGAATTTAGCTTGTTTTGTGGGTGGTTACTCATCTTTTCACATCTGAATTTTCTCTCCAGCTAGATTACAAACTCCTTGAGATGGAAACCATGGTTTATATGTCACCCAAGGATGAAGACAAAGATGCTGAAGTCAAGCTCACCGTCAACAATCCTCCTCTTTTCCAAATTGGGCTCACTTTGGTGAGCTGGGCTTTTTTGTTTGTTTGTTTGGTTTATATCTCCTGAGGCCCAAACTGAACTGTGTATTCTCCTTTCAATAGCTGTCCAAGATTCCTCTTCTATAAAAACTGAAGTCACATAAATTGTTGGGGTTCTGTCACTAAGTTGTGTCCAACTCTTTGCAACCCAATGGACTGTAGCATGCAAGGCTTCCCTGTCCTTCACTACCTCCCAGAGTCTTCTCAAACTCATGTCCATTGAGTCCGTGATGCTATCTTACCATCTCATCCTCTGCTGCCCCCTTTTCCTCCTGCCCTCAATCTTTCCCAGCATCAGGAGCTTTTCCAATGAGTCACCTCTTTGTATCAGGTGACCAAAGTATTGGAGCTTCAGCATCAGTCCTTCCAATGAACATTCACAGTTGATTTCCTTTAAGGTTGACTGATTTGATCTCCTTGCTGTCCAAGGACTCTCAAGAGTCTTCTCCAGCACCACAATTTGAAAGCATCAATTCTTTGGCACTCAGCCTTCTTTATGGTCCAGCTCTCCGTACATGAGTACTGGAAAAACCAAAGCTTTGACTAGATGGACCTTTGTTGGGAAAGTGATGTCTTTGGTTTTTAATACATTGTCTAGGTTTGTCAAAGCTTTTCTTCCAAGGAGCAAGCGTCTTTTAATTCATGGCTGCAGTTACCCTTCACAGTAATTTTGGAGCCCAGTGCAAACTCTGCCACTTACGCTGTGTGTGATATTTAGGAAAGCAATTTACCTATTTGTGCATCAGTTTTCTTCTCCACTGAATGGAAACAGCAACATGACCTCTCAAGACTGTTGTGAAGGTAAAATGAGAAAATGCATATAAACACTAAGCATGATAATTGCTCCAAATGGTGTTGACAATGAGGGTGATCAACATTTGGGAGAGTAAAGCACATCAAGAAAGATATTTCGTTGTGAGGTCAACAGCATCTCTGTGCAGCAGATAGAAAATAGAAGTTCTTAGATTTGGAAAATCTTTATTACATTTGCTAACATTACTCCCTGGGACAACTCATGTTATTACCACGGTTTTCAATTATTCCAGACAGCTAGTCCTGCTTCGTGATAGTATGTAAATTTCCCAGCTTGGTGCCTTCGCTAAGATTCTAAATTTCATTTTGCAATGACAGCTTTTCTGAAAATTCTGCCACTCAGAGACCCTTGTGTCCTAAATGCAGGTTTTTTTGTGGAATACAACATTTTTTAATCAGTAAAGCAGTGATGAAGAGTATGTCAGATGCCTGTGCGGGAGAGAAATATTTGTGAAACTTGAAATCCTGCTGTTAAGATGCCAGTGAACCAAGAGAGCAACAAACTATTTCTCTCTAGCTGGCTGAGAGTATCAGAGCCTCTGGATCAAAAATGAGATCTATTTTAAATGTAATTCATTTTCTGAAGGATAAATAACAAAAGCCTCTTTTGTATGCAACTGAGTCGGATCACTGAATGCTGGGTGGACTCCATCACCTTTGTAAGCAAGAGTCGGGGCTCACCCCGCAGCTTCTTCAGGGTCTTTCTGTCTGCTGTCTCTCCAGGCAAGATAGTCATGCTGTTTTTTAAGCCCACTCGAAGAACCAGAGACTTAAAAAAAGAGTGATTCCATCTGAGCTTAGAATGTATGTGTGATTTCTTTTCTCTTCTTTATCATCAACCTCTCTCTGCTAGAGGGAAGCTTCCCATCAGCATGACTACCTCAAGCCCCTCTTATCTTAAAAAACAAAAGACCTCCCTTGATCCCACTTTCATCTCCAGATCCCATTCTATTTCCTCCTTCCCTTCAACAGCCTTGAACTTCCCCATCCACACATCTCAGGCCTCACACATGCCTCACTCATTCCATCCCATCAAGGCTTCCCAATCCTCATCCTCCAACTTCATGGAGATGATCACTGTTGACTTCTGGGGACTGAAACCCATTCCTCAGCTTGAGGGACACAGTTCATCAAAGCCACCCTCTAAGGTCACTCCTTTCTCAGCTTTTCCGAATTCTCCTTCTCTAAGCCTTCCTCCACCACCTTGACCTCTCCTTCTCTGCATCCTTTCTAGCAGACATGTCCTCCTGACCCAGCCACTAAAGGGATTTGTGCCCCAAGGCTGGGTCTCAGGCTCCAGGTTCCCTCTTCATCCCTCTGCCCAGGAGATCTTCAGCAGAGCCATAGGCTCAGCCACTGAGGGCTGCTGACCACGTGTCTTCATCCACCCGGAACTCCCCTCTGAGTATCCAAATGTTTAGTAGCATCCTCTACTGGATTTTCAAAAGCTAATGTACCTCAAACTTGCTGTCACCTCTGCCACCTAAGTGATCACATCAGAAACCAAGATATATCCCCTAGCCCTGGTCCACCCTGACAAGACTTATCTAAGCTCCTCCATAGTCTTGCTGGCCCAGCCTCCGCTATGTGGCCAAGCAGCCGACAGGGACCACAGACCAACACCAGTCATTCAGGCAAATACATGCCCTAGACAGGAGTCTGCAGAGTCACAGGTAAAGGTAAGCTCCTGATATGAATCTCCAACAGCCCCTGGGATCAAGTCTCTCTCATTTTCCAGGGCCTTCCAGTTATGCACCCTTTAGATAAGACTCCCATGAGGCTTACCAAAACTCCACTCTGTTTGGTTTGCGTTGACCCCTCCAGCTTTATCCCAAGAAACCCAAAGCACTCTGCCCCCAGGTCCTAATAAAGGCCTGCACCTCTGCCTCTCTGCACCTACCCAGGGCTTCCCCAGGCAGCCCTCTAGGCCCATGTGCGCTTCCTCTAGGACCCGTGAGTCATCAGCTTCTCTATTTCAACTTCCCCTCAGTCTTGTTGGAGCTTGCCAGCTGGCACTCTGTGTGCTACTTAACAAATGTTAAATTCGCAATGTCAAATGGCCCAGAATAAGGGTTAAAATGGAGCTCACATGCATATGTGTTGGGCTTCCCTTGGGGATCAAGGGAAGCCACAAGAAACTGCCTACAACGCAGGAGACCTGGGTTCTATCCTTGGGTTGGGAAGATCCCCTGGAGAAGGAAATGGCTCCCCACTCCACCATTCCTGCCTGGAGAATTCCATGGACTGTATAGTCCACGGGGTCACAAAGAGTCGGACACGACTGAGCGACTTTCACTTTCATACTTGTGTATCATTTCTGTGTTTATGTGAAGAATCAGGATTGCACTTCATTCATGCTTGATCTAGAGCAGAATAGCAGGAGTTGTTTATGACAGCAAATTACTCCTCAGACAACATGTGCAACTACCACAAAGACCACACTTATTTATGAATCTCCCAGAGCAAAGCAGAACGAGATGGGTGCTGAGTACTATTGAGAAATGCGTTCATTATGAAGAAATCATTTCATTCATGCTATAGATCAGACAAAGATGCTGACAAGTTAATAATCTTGTCTTTTACTTTGCTCAAATCCTCCCTGCCCTGGGAAGCAGTGTTGGCAGCAGCAAAAACCAGGAGCCTCCATGACATTCAGATGCTTCCACTTATAGATGAGGGCTTCACTAGTGGCTCAGTGGTAAACAATCTACCTGCCAATGCAGGAGACATGGGTTCGATCCCTGGGTTGGGAAGATCCCCTGGAGAAGGAAATGACAACCTGCTACAGTATTCTTGCCTGGAAAATCCCATGGACAGATGAGACCAGCAGGATACAGTCCACGGGGTCACAAAAGAATCAGATATGACTTAGCAACTAAACAATGACAGATTCACAGATGAAGGGATAGACAGAAGCAAAAATCCCTGGGACTGGAACCATCCCTTAGTCCTGAAATTAGATGCTTAGAGGTATGGTCAAGTGATTTGCCTGGGCTTAGGGGGATCCACCCTTAGACTTGGGCAAAGGGTCTCCTATCCTGGACCGTATACTTTAGACCAGGGATTGGCAAACTCCAGCCCATGGACCAGGACCAGATCCTGTCCTTTTTTTTTTTAATTAATAAAGTTTTATTGAAACAGAGCTACATTCATTCATTTATGAATGAGTAGTCTGTGGCTACTCTGGTGTTACAGTGGCAGAGTTGAGTAGATGTGACAGAGGCTATCTAAAATATTTACTATCTGGCCTCTCACAGAAAAAATAGATGCCAACCCATGCTTTAGAAGACACCACAAAACACACAGATCTGCTCCATGGCTCAGTGTTTGCAGGGGTCAGCTTCCCAGCATGAGCTTGAATCTGAACATGTTGGAATCTCGTCATTTCTGTAAAGCACTGTCAGTCAAGGTCACTGCAAAGCAGAGACATGCCTTCCTTTCTCCATCTTCTCTGGGCTGTGATCTTTATGGAGAGGCACTGATGCCAAAGAGCAAAGCCAGGAAACACTCAAAAGCATAAAAAGACAACACTTACATAGAGGTTTCCTAAAACGATAAAATTCTTTGGCCTTTTTTTTTGTTGTTGTTAATGGCAGACTTGATTATGGGAAAATCTACATTTTATGGGGAAGCTGAGCTTTTAAAGCTGCCCTTTTGAAAAATCTCCACTTTCAAAGGTGAGATTGCACAGCGGTGAGGTTAATACCATTGTTATTCCTCCTCTGTCTTGAAATAGATAATTGACTGCCTCTGAAGTTTCCAAGAAGACTGTTACAGCAAGAAATAAATGATGTGTGAATTTTCCAAGAGTACTGGACAAAGGTGAGCGAGTCTGGAAGCAAGCAGAAGGTCAGGGCTTAAATCACTCTAGATGTGTACATGCCTAAATGTTAGTATCTATGAGGATCAGTTGATCCACTCAGAGTTCAGAGGAAATGGGTCATATACTTTGTTGTAGTTGTTCAGTTGCTAAGTGTGTCTGACTCTTTGTGACCCCATGGACTGCAGCACACCAGGCTCTTCCAGCATCTCCTGGAGCTTGCTCAAACTCATGTCCATTGAGTCAGTGATGCCATCCAACTATCTCATCCTCTGCCATCCCCTTCTCTTCCTGCCTTTAATCTCTCCCAGCATCAGAGTCTTTTCCAATGAGTTGGCTCTTTGTAAGAGGTAGCAGAAGTATTGGAGCTTCAACTTTCAGCATCAGTCCCTCCAATGAATATTCAGGACCGATTTCCTTTAAGATTGACTGGTTTGATTGCCTTGCAGTTCAAGGAACTCAAGAATCTTCTCTGGCACCACAGTTCAAAAGCACCAATTCTTTGGTGCTCAGCCTTCTTTGTGGTCCAACTCTCACATATTCTTAGCAGTCCCCATATTTGGTCTTGCAAGACCTGGAAGTTTTCTTCCTCATCAGAAAGAGTTGGAAACAGTGGCGTTTGATGGGTTGATGGTCTAGGGGGTGTTTGTTGATGGCAGTGAGAAGCAGAGTGGGGAACAAGGTGGTCCATTTTCAGCAACTTTGAGGTGGCATGTCAGCATGACAGTTCTAAGAGTGTAAGATAAGACATCACGGGGCAAGAATGTGGTGGTGGGGGGTGGTCAGGGAGCTTGAATCACAGGGGTCAGACAAGGAGATAGAGAAGTGAGGACAGCTGAGCATTTGAGAATGGCTCACTCCAGCCAAACCTCACACATGCCCAGGGGTCATCCCCCCTCAAGATCTGACTGTCACCTCTTTACAAGGACTTGGAACTCTTGATGTGAAAGCTTTCTTCAACTGCTGGCTAGGAGTCTGGATATGGACCAAAAAGAGGAAGGAGAGGTCAAATATTCTCAAAATAATTAAGCTCCCTGTCATTAAAAGTTTAAGCAGAAGGTGAAACAATATTTTAGATGGCTGCAATAGAAAAGGACTCCTGTCCTCGGTGGAAAATTCAAAGGTGTTTGCGTTGGACATTTCATCAGCTCCCTTCACATTTAAAACTCTGTCTACACTGTTAAGTGCCCATAGACCATCTCTCCCTCTTGTATGCTCCACTTGGATTGCATTCTGGTCTCCGTCCTTTCCCACATTGGGAGAGGGAGGCAGTGGTGATGGCTTCATGTCAGCAAAGAGAACTTGAGAAAGACCACAGAAGTGACAGCCACGGGCTGCTGGAGGTCTACAAAGAATATCTGAACAAAGCACGGGTCAAATGGAAGCTTTAGGCTCCAAATAGCAGAAGACTCACATTGGCCTAAATGTTAGTTGTTACCCTGAAAAGCCAAGAGGCACACTTGTGAATATAAGCACAGAGTAAACCAAGAATAAGTAAAATTAAGCACCTGGATTCAACCTGCGGCATGGAGCCATGTCTATGGAATCCAGATTAGGGCACCTCACCCCTGGCTCATCTGCAGTGCAAGTCAGAGCTCGAGTCTTGGTGGGTGATGATGAGTTTGGGATGTCAGGCTGGCTGGTGGACTGGCACAACATTGTCCTTGAGAAACTAGCAATGTAACCAGATGAAAAAACAGTAAGAACTGCACATATTGGAAAGGAAGAGAGAAAACTATTAGAAATAATAAAATTATCCCCTGGAAAACTCAGTTATTAGAAAAGTGAGACAGAATATTAATTTAAAATAAATTAATGTTTCTATGTAGAAGCAATGAAACAATTAGAATACAATAGAATAAACATAATATATAAATATATTGGATTGGCAAAAGTTCATTTGGGGTTTTTGGTTAACTTCTTACCAAAAAATCTAAACGAAATTTTTTTTTAGTCAACTCAATAAAATACTTGGGAATTTCAAGATTAGTGCATCATATATATGAGTTTAATTGAATAAATGAAGGGGTATGCTGTGGCCTTGATTGGAATACTCAGCATGGACATGATTTTCAAAGTATACTGTAAGATAATGTAATTCTCATCTTCCCTGGTAGCTAAGCCGTAAGGAATCCTCCAGCAATGCAGAAGATGCAGGAGATGAGGGTTTGATCCCTGGGTCAGGAAGATCCCCTAGAGGGATGACCACCCACTTCAGTATCCTTGCCTGGAAAATCCCATGGACAGAGGAGCCTGGTGGGCTATAGTCCATGAAGTCACAAAGAATTGGACATGACTGAAACAACTGAGCACACACAATGCAATTCCAATCAAAGTGGCAGAAGATTTTTTTTAACAAATTAATGATTTAAGAATGTATTCTAAAAATAGAACACAAACCAAACCAAAAAATAATCTAGCATGAGAAGGAGATTTCCATAGTAGGTATTAATTTGTATACTTAAGACACATTAGTGTATATTACATAATGTTATCTATAATCTTACAATGCACTGAATGTTGCATTGTATTTTATATACAATTAACATTAACATATTTATATAAGCTACAACAATTTGAATTGTGGTGTGAATATGTGTGTGTCTGTGTGCGCGCGCACCTGTGTGCACTCCATCACTCAGTCATGTCCAGTTCTTTGGGACTCCATGGACTGTATCCTGCCAGGTCCTCTGTACATGGGATTCTATAGGCAAAAATACTGGAGTGGGTTGCCATTTCCTTCTCCAAGGGATCTTCCTGACCCAGGGATGATCCAACTCATGGCTTCTGCACTGCAGGCAGATTCTTCACCATCTGAGCCACCAGGGAAACATGAATAGTGGCATAGGGTAACAGAAATGGATCAATGGACAGGAGAATGAGAGAATATCTTTGGGAGAATGAACGGGCAAGGCTCCATGCTGTGTGCAGAAGTCGAGTCTCTTCCAGAAGACATGGGCTGTCTGTCATCTTTTAAAGGAGACTAACAGGGAACTTCCTTGCCAATTCAGGGGCCTGAATTGAAGGCACAGAATTGCCAGGAGCTTCTCGGTGAGAAGATTAGAAGGTGCATGACTAAGGGACTCTGGAGTCTGGCAGCCTGGATTCAGATCCCACTGCATTTGCTATGTGCCCTTGGGCAAGTTACTAAATCACTGCCTTAGTTTAGTGTCTTAGTTTCCCCATCCATTAAGTGGGGATAATAGCACAGTTCTCAGCATTGCTGTGGAGAAGAGTGGACTAATACACACTGAATGCTTAGAATAGAGCCTGGCCCCTGAGAAATGCTCCATAACTGTTAGCCGTTGCTTGTGTAGCATGGAGCAAACGAGGCAAGCCAGAAGCAAGCTTAGTAAGTATCCGTCAATGAATCACATCTCCATCTAAGTCCTGTCTTTGGAAGAAAGACCTTCCTGTATCACCATTCCCCACCCCAAGGCCAGGTGGTGGCAGTGTGGTCACCCGCAGCAGGTAGCTGTGACAGCAGGTAGAGGTGCCCAGCAGTATTGCCGTGTGATACCCTGCATCTTGTCAAAGTGTCTGGGGCACACTTTCAGGAGGCCCAAGAGACGGTTGGATGGTACACCAACTCAATGGACATGAGTTTGAGCAAACTCCAGGAGGTGGTGAAGGACAGGGAAGCCTGGTATGCTGCAGTCTGTGGGGTCTCAAAGTCAGACATGATTTAGCAACAGAACAATAGCAACAATTTCCTGGAATCAAGTCCATGGGGGATAACCTTTTCATACAAAGTTAGATATAAGAAGGAAATCAGATATTGGCCATAAAGTAGGGGGGCTTCACCATTTGGATAATTCTCATGCAGGTACAGCAACCGTATAAGTACTCCAGACAAGGAAGCGCAGAGATCTAACAGCTAAGCACTCCTGCTTGGTGGTCCTGGAGTTGCTGGAATGCAGGGATCAGCTCTGCCCACCTCCTGCCTGCCTCCCAGCTGTGGAGGTGTGAGACACCAACAGACCAGATGCCAGCAGTACTTAAACGCCTTCAATTGGTCTCCGAGGACAATCATGGTTGCAGGACCAATGATGATGTGAGTGGAATGAGTGATTATTCATCACGGAAACTTTGGAATACTCTCCAACCAGTGAGAAAATGATGAAACCACAGCAGAAGGAACCTCCCCTCAGCTGGACAAGCCCCCAGTAACCTTTGCCACTGAACTAAAAGCTTTCCAAGGGTGAACAGAAGTGCTATAAATCTCAGAGGCGACATTAAATATTTGTCACTGAAACACTTAAGACTTGTTTCAAGCCCATTCCTCTCTGAAAGTTTATAACAAATAACCTAGTGACTTAACCTCTACAAGAGCATCTCCTTTTTCACTGCAAATGGAAACAAATGGGCTATAAAGAGAGGGACCCTGCTGATGGGCAATTCTCAGCCACCGTGTGGTCTCTCGGCCCAGCCCAAATGGGTGAGCCACCGCTTTTGTTTAGATTAAACTGGCTCTTGCTTCCATGACATAAGGGCGGCAGAGGTTTTAACTGGACTTTCTTTAAAACCACCCATTAATCTTCCCTCCCCTCTTGATGCTGAATGAGTGAGTAAAGTAAATTATTTACATTCTGATGTTTCGAGAACTCTCCCTACATTAAGCCTTGATTTGAGCCTCCAATACATCTCTAGATGGTGTTTACCTTACACCCCTTTATCAGGACCACATAGCTTCTCCGGCGAGATCACCTGTTGGACTAAAACACGACCCAGAATCAGATCTCTTCTCATGACTTGTTTGAGCCCAAAGACACACATCAGAAACTCAACTGCATTCAACCAAGTTTCAGTTTTACTGAATCCAAACACACATGAGCATCCCAGCATTCTAGAATTAGTTTGCTCTTCAGTAATCTAAAACCAATGTTCAGCTTTCCAGGAGGAAAATGAAAGCACATCAGGCACTTCGCAAAAGCTATCCATCATGCTGCTTGTCAGAGTCAGGGGTGAAGGCCTTTGTTGGAAAGAATGTTATTCTCCGTATCAGCTCCGTCTCGATCCAGATGGACAAGTAGCCACCTACAGGGTGGGCTTCCAAGCACAGCTCTGGTTGATGGCTGGGTAGAAAGGCAAACACCTGCACTGATTCAGCCCTGAAGTCTCACTTCTTTTGTGTGAGGGAGAGAAAGAGTGAAATACATTTTTTAAGGTATCAAAGGAGAAAGACCCAGGAAAGACTATAGAAGAGGAATCAATACAGAAAGATCAAAGTCAGAGAAAAGACTCAGAAACACAGCACATTGTGGGCATCAGGAAGACCTTTACGCCTGTTGTTCGAATAACAATTTCCTATTAAGTTAAAAATTAACATAGTAACTTTTAATTAGGGAAGATAAATCAAGCCATATCTATTTGGACAAACATGAGTTTACAAAGCATCTGTTCTTTCCCTGTTTAATATGCTGCCTCATTAATTTCTCCAGGCCTTTCTTTCGACCTTCTTTATAAGTTCTTGCCTTTTGCCAACAAGCAAATGGCATTTAAACTCACCACCCTAGAGGAGTCATATTTTGCTGACTCTTATCCAAACTTTGCCACTCATGGAAGGCATTCATCCCCTAAAAATCATCCTTACCATCAGTTATGTCAGGATGCTCCAGGAGAATAATGTTAATTCTGGCTGTGCAACTGGATGATAGCCACTATTTTCCTCCTCTAATGCTTGGGCTCCAGTGATGTTCTAAGGCATCTCAGCCCCCTCTGAGCATCACCACCACCTTCCTTGGGAATTTCCATCTCCTACCTGGTACCACATACCTTGAGGCCAAATAACCAAAACGTAAAACAGACGCAGTGTTGCAACAAATTCAATAAAGACTTTAAAAATGATCCACGTCTCCTAGAAAGTGTCATACTGAGTGAACTGTGTTTGACAGAAAAGGAGATCTATCGTATGACATCCTTTACATGCAGAATCTAACAAAAAAAAAGATACGAATGATCTTACTTACAAAACAGAAAGAGACTCACAAATTTAGAGGATGAACCTATGGTTGGGAGATGGAGAATGAAGGAAATGGACAGTTAGGGAGTTTGGGATGGACATCTTCACACTGCTATATTTAAAATGAATAATGAACAAGAACTTCCTATACACCACAGGGAACTCTGCTTACTGTTACGTGGCAGCCTGGATGGGAGGGGAGTTTGGGTGAGAATGGATACATGTATGGCTGAGTCCCTTCACTCTTCACCTGAAACTATCACATCACTGTTATTGGCTATACTCCAATATAAAATTTTTAAAAAAATCTTTAAATGGTCCACATCAAAAAAATCTTTAAAAAAATTAAAATGAAACGTAAGACATAGACTGCAAGAAAATATTTGCAACATCTGATAAAAGATGTGTATCCATAATATATAAAGAACACTCAAAACTCAAATATGAAAACAGAAACCCAACAGACATTTCACCAAAAAAAGACACACAGAAGACAAATAAGCAAACAGAAAGATGTTCAACATCGATAGTCATTAGGAAAGAGCCAATTAAAGCCACAAGATGCCACTATTCATGCACTTAGAACGACTAAAAATAAACCAATAATCAAACAACTTACAATACCAAGTGCTGGTAAGAATGTAGAACAACTGGAACCCTCATAGATTTCTGTTGGGAGTGTAAATGGTGCAGCCGCTCTGGGAAATAATCTGACATTTCTTATACAATTATAAAATACCTTTACCAAAAGGCCAAGTAATACCACTTCTTGGTATTTATCCAAGCGAACTGAGAATTCTTGTTCCCACACATAAATGCTTATAAATGCTTTGTTTGTAATTGCCCCAAACTGGAAACAACCTAGACCTTCAATACGTAAATAGATAAACTGTAGTACAGCTGTACAATGGAATACTGTCAGCAATAAAAAGGAATAAACTGATTTCTGCTTCTGACCAAGGTGTAGTAGTAACTGAAATTGAATTTGCCCTCTTACCTGAAACAAATTTTAAAAAATCAATAAAATATATAAAACAATGGTTTGTAGGAAATTGCATGTGAAGAGGTAAAGAACCACAACCCCAGAAAGGCAGGATATGGATGAGGTGAGTCCTAAGGTTGTCTCAAGGAGCAGCTTGATAGAGTTTCCAGGACACCACACAGGGAAACCGGTGGAGCCCAGTGGATTCCCTAAGCTGAAGAGATGGATCTGAGAATTCAGGGAAACCCACACAGTGAGAGTTACCAAGGCAAATTGGGGAGGGAAAGAGAGCTATGAAGGGAGAGAGCTGCAATGACCCACGGAGCAGTCTCACCCAGTACTCAGGTGAGCCCGGATCAGAGAACATTTGTGAAGAAGCTACTTTAAGGAGCCACCTGGGGAAAGACCCACCAGCAAGGATCAGTAAACTTCAGAAAGAGACTTCCCTGGTGGCTCAGTGGTAAAGAAGCTGTCTGCCAATGCAGGAGATGTAGGAGACCTGGCTTCAGTTCCTGGTTTGGGCAGATCCCCTGGAGAAGGGAATGGTAACTCACTCCAGTATTCTTGCCTAAGAAATCCCATGGAGGGGGGCCTGGTGGGTTACAGTTCATGGGATCACAAAGATTCAGGCATGACTTATCAACTAAAAACAACAAAGCTTCAGAAATTTCAAGGTCACAGAAAGCAAAAATGGAGAAATTGTCAAGAAGAGAGAAGATTTAGGACATTAGGGCAAATAAAGAAAATGTGGAATCCTGAAGTGGTACCTGAAATGGAAAAAGGATGTTAGTGGAAACACTGGAAATTGTATGAAAGCTTGTAGTTTAATTAACAGTATTGTACGAATGTTAACCTTAGAGCTTTGCTAATGGTACCACAGTTCTATAAAATGTTAACATTGAGCAAAGCTGGATGAAGGCTGCATTGAAAGTCACTTTTCTATCTTTGCAAATCTTCTGTAAGTCTAAAATCATTTCAAAATAAACATTTCTTTAAATAACCCTAATAGCACTAAAAGAGACTATGGAAACTTTTAAAATCATCTCACAGTTGGAAAATATGATCCAAAACTGAAAAGAAACCAAAGAAGGTCTACATAAATACTTTCAAATTTGTTATTTCAATAGATAAATAAAAATAAAATCCAAACTCAAACAGCAAATGGGGGAAGTGTCTGCATGTGACACACAAAGGAATGCTTTCCTTAACATGAAACAAGCTCTTACAAATCATAAGAAAAAAGTAAATAATCCTATGGGAAAATGGTCAACAAGGATGACCAGAGAGTTCAACTTTTTGAAAGAATTACAAATAACTCTTAAAACCATGTATTCAGCCTCACTAAGAAAAGAGAAATGGAAAGTAAAATTCCAAATAACATTTTCAATAAAAAATTGACAGAGGTCAAAATTTTATAATTCATTGTATGTTAGGGAACACCTGGGAAAATAAACTTTCATGAGGAGTGAAAATTGAAATGACTACTGTACAGGAAAATTTTAAATGTCCAAAAATTATAGATATTAATTCCTGGTGGTCCATCCTATAAATATGTCTAAGTGAGAAAGGAGGATATTCACTGAGGCATTCATTGTAATAATGAAAAATTAGAAACCAGTTAAATGCCTATCAATAGTGGCCTGACTAAATAAACAAAAGCATATTCACAATGGGATACCTTTAAAAAGAACAAGTGTCAATGATAGGAGACTATATCCAAAATGATAAATAAGGTGGAGAACAAGGTGTATCCTGTGCTACTATTTATTATTTTTTTAAAAGAAAAAGAAAACTGGAACATGTTTGCAGATGCATAGAATGTCTTTGAAATGATGCTCGAGGAATTGGGTCATAGTATTTGCCACTGGCAAGAGAAAATGGGTGGCTGGGGCCAGGGACAGATGAGAATTTTTTCCTCACCACTACCCTTTGTGTAACTTTTAAAACGTTGTACCAACAGCATCTATTAATTATTCAAAAAATTGATTGAGCACTGAAACATTCCTTTCCTGGATTAAAAGGGCAGATAAGGAGTATTTTGTAGGAGCAAACTCAAACAATAGGAAAAGTATGTGACAGGTGTATCTGAGTCGCCCCAAAAGGAGCCATAGCAGAAATGATGGAGAAGCAAAGTTAGAAGTCAAGGATTTGTGGGATCACACAGACTTGGACACGACTTAGTAATTAAAAAATAACAGCTGAAGTCTGCAGGGCTTCCTAGGTGGTTCAGCTAAAGAATCTGCCTGCCTATGCAGGAGCTGCAGAAGATGTGGGTTCGATCCCGGGGGTGGGAAGATCTTCTGGAGGAGGAAATGGCAATCCACTGCAGTATTATTGCCTGGAGAATCCCATGGACAGAGAAGCCTGGTGGGCTACAGCCCATGGGGTCACAAAGAGTCGGACACGAGTGAGTGACCGAGAATGCACACACATGCTGAAGTCTGTAGCCGAGCCCCAGACTGAAGCAGCGAGTTGCATCTGTTAATAGAATTCCTGTCTCAAAGGTGCTGTGCTGCCATCCAACCGGCACTTGGAGTCTGGCTTTATTGATAGATGAATAAGATTGAACGTGACACCTGTGTCCAGTGACTCCCCTGACACCATTTAACTAACACTTAGAGCAGCTGCTTTTGAAAAATTACCTTCAGACCAGGCCCACCCTAGCAGAACAAAAGCATCACCTTAAGTACTTTTCCAGTTCCCAATAAATGGGGATTCTTGCCCTGCAAGAGGAGAACCGAGCCATAGTTTATTTGAAGTCACATCGGTCGCTCTCTTTTTATGTTCTCTGCTGCTTACCTGAGATCACAGTTCCTGGGCTCAGTTGTGTCCGACTCCTGGCGACCCCATGGACTGTAGCCCCCCAGGCTCCTCTGTCCATGGGATTTTCCCAGCAAGAATACTGGAGTGGGTTGCGAGTTCCTCCTCCAGAAGGTCTTCCCAACCCAGGGATCAAACCCATCTTCTGCATCTCCTGCATTGGAAGGTGGATTCTTTACCACTGAGCCACCTGGGAAACCCCACTATGCCAGTGTTATCACAATACCCTCTTTCTGTTCAGCTGTGATGATTGATCCCTGCCTGCAGTGTAAAGTACATGGTCAGTTGTATTCTAAGGTCCTCCACCATCTGGCTTTCAAAATACCCTTCTGTGTGCTCTCATCTATCCCCCAGCATCTATGCAGAACTACTGGACCACACCACCATAGTCTTCTACTGATACCTCTCCAAACTGTCACGCGTGCTTCTCTCTCCATTACCTTCTTAATGACCATAAACTAATTAACCAAGGCCAGGATTCAGTGTCACCTCCTAGTGAAGGACCCTCCCAACCCTACCAGACCAGACTGATAGACACCCTCTTCTTGCTTCCAGAGCTAGATACAGTTTGTACAAGTCTCTACCATAGAGACGTTCATCACAATGCCTTATTATCCATCTTATTCATCTCTCCTTGGTATTTGTGGTCTCTGGAAGAGAAGGAACTATGACTACTCCCTTTATAGCCACATGCCCAGGTCAGTTTCCAGCACATTCTGAAAGCTCAAGAATTACATTTTTAATGAATACGTAGATTCTGTTTGCAGTTCCTGAATGTCTAGTTCAGCCCTCACGTTCTTCTGTACTCTTCTATACTTAGTCTCTTGCTTCAGACATTGCCTGTACCCCACTCATACCTGGAGGATGACACTTCTGGCTTGACACCCTCAACCTCCTGCTGAAACATTCAGTTGCATTTCTCATTGACAGAAACACTTTCACCCCAGGTAAACTGCCCTAAATGTGGCTTATTCTTCTGCACTTTCAGATTCCAGTTTATTCTATTTCCTTGACAAATATTTTCCACCTGGACACATTAAAATCATTATGTAATATGGCCACATACTATCCAGAATGGATAAAATGAAAAGGACAACTTGGTTCTACATGTTGACAAGGACACGGAGCTGGTGCACATGTCAACTGGCATGACCACTTCAGATATCTATTTGGCTAAATATAATTGCTCATGACCCACCAATTCTATCCTGGGTATAAATCCAACATACAGGACATGTATAAGAATGCTCACAGGTCCAGGGACTAAGACTCCAAGTTCCCAGTGCAGGGGGTGGGGTTCAATCCTTGGTCAGGAAACTAGATCCTGCATAGCACAATAAAGATTGATGATCCCACATACTGCACGTAAGACCCAGCATAGCCAAATAAATTGTTTTTAGAAAATTAAAAGAAAAAGAATATTCACAGCAGTGTTCCAAATTAGAAACACTCCAAGTGTGCACCTCAAGGAGACTGGATAAGTGAAAGTTGCTCAGTCGTGTCCGACTCTTTGTGACCCCATGGACTATACAGTCCATGGAATTTCCCAGGCCAGAATACTGGAGTGAGTAGCCTTTCCCTTCCACAGGGGATCTTCCCAAGCCAGCGATCAAACCCAAGACTCCTGCATTGTAGGAGGATTCTTTACCAGATGAACCACAAGGGAAGCCCAAGGATACTGTAGTGGTAGCCTGTTCCTTCTCCAGGGGATCTTCCAGACCCAGGAATCGAACCGGGGTCTCTTGCATTGAAGGTGGATTCTTTACCAACTGAGCTATCAGGGAAGCCCAATCAGGGAGAGCTATCAGGGAGACTGGGAGCCATTAGGGAGACCTGAGCTATCAGGGAGACTGGATAAAGCGTGGCTTATTCACACAGCGAAATACTACACAGCCATGAGAACAAACCATTGCTCTACCACACAATACAGATGGACCTCACAATGTGGGGTGAAAGAAATCAGACAGAAAAGACATGAGAAGAGCACATGCTCTAGAATTTATTTTATATAAAATTCAACAGCGGACAAACCTAACCTGTGGTGGTGAAAAGAAGTCAGGGTTGCTGGGGGCTTAGTAACTGGGAGAGGGGATTAAGGAATCCTCTGTGTCACTGGTAAATGTTTTGGTTGTGGTTACAAGACTCACCTTTTAGAGATTCATCAAACTGCACATTTATGGTTGTGTTGTGTGTGTGTGCTTGGTCACTCAGTTGTGTCTGACTCTTTGAGACCCCATATGCTGTAGCTTGCCAGGCTTCTCTGTCCATGGGATTTCCCAGACAAGAACACTGGATTGGGTTGCCATTTCCTTCTCCAGGGGATCTTCCTGACCCAGGGATTGAAATCTCAACTCTTACATCTCCTGCATTGGCAGACAGTTTCTTTATTCCTGTGCCACCTGGGAAGCCCCGTGGTTGTGTTATGCTTGAACAAAATTATATGTAAAATGTCCATGGCACTTGGACTGTTTGTTGCTTCACATCGAGGCATTTCTCTTAGAGGTTAGATGATCAGTTAACTGATGGAATCCGACTGTCATTTTAGTGCCCATATGCCTCTGGGAGGGCGGGCTCAGTGATTTTGGGATACACCGAGTCCATCGACCTGTTTTTCAGTTTGTCCTCGATGTTTCTCCATTTAAAGAACTGGAGCTAAGGTCTGCGGAGCCCAGACTGTTTAACCAGGACTCTGTGGTCAGCTGGGCAGCTGGAGGATCCGCTTCTCTCTGCTGAGCCCAGTTATGATGGGAGCTGTTTGAGAACAGACTTCTGCTCAGACTGTGTTTTCTGGGATTCTCTCATCCACTCATCTTCCCTGCTGACTAGGATGGAAAAGAATCCATGCGCCAATGCAGGAGATGCTAGTTTGACCCCTGGGTCAGAAAGCTTCTCTAGAGAAGGAAATGGCAACCCACTGCCATATTCTTACCTGGAGAATTCCATGGACAGAGAAGCCTGGTGGGGGTGGGCTACAGTCTAGGGGGTCACAAGAGTCAGACACAACTGAGCAACTAAACACACACACACACACACACACAGATAGTAAGAAGCTCATCCCCCAAGAAAGCCTTTCAATAACAAACCAGCTCATCCAGAGCCACACCCTAATCACCTTCTTTAAGGGCTCTCAAGTTCCAGGCTATTTCCTACCGCCTCTAATAACTCTATAGGGGGTGGGAATAGGAAATAGACAATTAGAACAGACCCTGTGCCCCAGAGTCCACTGAAATTATTCAAACTCGTAGCCTCAAGACTTCTTACCCTGCCTTGCCCATTCCTTTCTGTGGAAACTGCCAAGGCCCTTGGCCACAGCTCCCCCTTCTCTATCTGCTCTGAGACTGACCCTGGCGCTTCTCTGGGTGACCCCCCAAAGCATGGCATCTCCCTGCTGTAGGAAACCATGCAAAACAAACTCTTCTTTTTTAAAAATGTTATTACTGTTGTAATTAATTTGCTTACTTTTTAATTGGAGTATAACTGCTTTACAGTGTTGCATTAGTTTCTGCTGTACAGTGAAGTGAATCAGCTGTATGTATACATGCATTCTCTGTCTCTTGGACCGCCACCCCTCACTCCACCCTTCCAGGTCATCACAGAGCGCTGTGCTGAATTCCCTGTGCTCTACAGCAGCTTCCCGTCAGCTATCTATTTTACACACAGTAGTGTATACATGTCAGTGCTATTCTCTCCGTTGCTCTCACCCTCTCCTTCCTTCACTGGGTCCACAAAATGACAGTCATTTTTTGATCCGCTGGCCTTACTATAGCCCAGAGTTTTAATTAATGCCCAGAATTTTAAATATTGGGAGATACGCATTTACATTGATTTTGAGGGCCAGTGCTTTAGGAATCCTCTCCTATCTTTTGCAAAAAAAAAAAAAGCTACCCAGACACAGTTGACTCCAGAACAGGAGATGGATCCTATCACAGTCGGAATTATCTTTGACTCAAGACCAGGCTCTGAATTTCAATGTGGTGGCAGCAACACCACGCCTCTACCAGCCCCATCCACGACCCCACTTCCAACCCCTCCAATGAGAGGTCAGGTCCAAGCAGCTTTCTGGATTCATAGAGATGGAGCACAGATGAGGCATCCTCTCCAAGGAATCCCAAAGTAGATATGGCCTCTGCGATTTCTCCATCTTGGAATGGCTTGCTCCAGGTTTTTTCCACTCAGTTGGTTAGTGATGATGTAGGAAATTATTGCTAGACACCTGAATTCTCTCTCTCTCAGCAACTGAACTTCTTGATCAATTTAGGGACTCCATTCTCCCCATCTTTCTGTGGAGCCTCCTTCCCCATTTTTCCTCTTTTCAGAAATTCTATTTCAGTGGTTCTAAACTAGCTTTATAGAACAGTTTTTCTTCTGGCCACTCTTCTATCTCTAATTTATGTCTCACATATTTATCTCATATTAGAGAATATGTCAAAGGAGAACTTATGAGGTTACATATAATATGTCACATTTAATTTACACAAACTGACCAATAAAGGAGAATTCTTATTTCATTACCTTCTTCCACAACCATCTATACTCATCAGCAAGATTGCCCCCTCGCCTCCTGAGCGTGAAGTGCTGTCATTTGTCATTTTAAAATGTTGCAGGTAGAAAAGTGGAGATGAAGGGGGACTTTCATAAGGAGGGACTTTTCCCAAACTCCTGTCCCACCATTGGCTGAGCCCAGAGGATCACACTCATGACCCAAAGCACAGCACCAAAAAGGAAATAACGAATTACCTCTTACTGAATGCATTTTAAGTGCCAGGTAATGAGCTAACTGCTTTATAGAGATATATTATCCATGAGATATATTATATATATATATATTTATAGAGATATATTATCAATCCCATGATAACCCTAGGAAGTAGGTGTCTCCATTTCCAAAGGAGACATCTGAAACTGAAAAATGTTAAGTAACTTTTGTTTGTATACCTTGTAAGAAGGATAGTCATTATTCAAACTAGGTCATTCTGATTTGAAAGACACAATTCTTAATGACTACAAGATGGATATAAAATCTGAAGGTGCTTTCAGCAAAATGGCTTGGAAATTAGATATGGGATTCTAATGTACCATTGCAGATCCTGAAATATGATAGTCATGAATTTTCCCTCAACACTCAAAGTGAAAAAATGCAGTATTTCTTAATTTTCATAAATCATATTAAAATCTGGCTTACAGCCTTGACACACCAAAGTCAACTTAGAGTTCAAGATCAGTTACAATTGAGGCTTTGCCTTCTCTCTTCCACTGGACTTACCTGGGTCTGTAAAAGTGGGGAAGGGCAAGTCTGGTCCCTAGAGTATTCTGGTATCTGAAACTCCTGAGGGTCTGTATTCCTTCACTATCAGTGATCTTTCTGTCTCCTGGCTTTCTTCCCTGTTTTTCACCTGTACCCAAGTTTCCGCTCTACCATCAAACCGTTCTCAGATGAGATCTTGCCATCACTGGGCTGTTGAATCCAAGTGGATCCCAGTTTCTTTCTTTCTTTTTTCATTGGAGGATAATTGCTTTATATATGGTGTTGGTTTCTGCTGCACATCAACATGGCTCAGCCAAATGCATACATATATCCCCTCCCTCCTTAGCCTCCCTCCCACCCCCACCCTCCAACCCCACTCTTCTAGGTCGTCACAGAGCACCGAGTTGAGCTCCCTGCGCTACACAGCAGCTTCCCACCAGCTCTCCATTTTACACATGGTAGTGTGTATATGTCACCCCCAAACTCTTGATTCATCCCCCTCTCCATGCCGACACATCCATTCGCTACATCTGTGTCTCTATTCCTGCTTTGCATATGTATAAATATATGACATTTATATATATATATATATATGTATATATATATATATATAATTTTTTTCTTTCTGACTTGCTTCACTCTGTAAGACAGACTCTGGGTCCATCCACAACTCTACAAAGACCCAATTTCATTCCTTTTATGGCTGAGTAGTATTCCATTGTATATATGTACCACATCTTTATCCATTACAACACTTTCCCCAAACCTTTATCTAACAGACTGACTTTTTCTGGCTTTGGACTGCTGACGGTGATTCAGGATCATTTTTACAGCAAGTTCTCTTACTTAAAAACTTAACTTGGATGCCAACCAAGTCTACATATCTTCATTCTTAGACTGCCAGAGTACCTCAACTCCTTTAGAAGAGGAGTCTCTCCCTAGGAAAAGAGGCAGAACAACCTGAATAGGAGGACAATTATTCCTCATGGGTGTCAAAGGCTGCATATCCATGACTCGGCTGCAAAGTGCATCCTGGGATGCCAGCCAGCTTAGAGACCCAATCTGTGGAGCACAGACCGCACAATCAGGAGGAGTAACTAACGAGGTTTGTGTGTGCTCTGGCTTTTGAATCCTGTGAAGACAGAAATCTTTGGCTCTTAGAGTTGGTTTTCTGTACTTCTCCCTTTCAGGGTTGAACACATTAAACTTTAGAAGAAGCTATTTTGCTTGATCTCTTTTTAACGATAAGTATAGTTTGACTGATGTTTGCCAGATCATACAAAATGTCTCCACAGCCTGCTAATGTCCTAAATTAATCCTCAGTGCTTTCTTTAACAAGATAGAGGAAACCATTATGTATAAGACATTTGTGTTCTTGTTTTGTTGTTTAATCCATCTAGCAGTTTTATGAATCAGATATGACAATTGTCTTTCCTAGAGAAAGAAACTGTCAGGGGAATGAAAAGACAAGCCACAGTCTAGGAGAAAACAAATTTCAAAGATCATATCTGATACAGGATTGTTCAACAGAATCAACAAAGAACTCTTAAAACTTAATGATCAAAAAGCAAACAACCCAATTAAAAATGGATCAAAGACTTTAACCTCACCAAAGAAGATACTCAGATAGCAAATGAGTTTTTTAAAAAGTGTTCAACATCATGTGTAATTAGGGAAATGCAAACATTAAAATGATAGTGAGATACCACTACACTCATCTTAGAACAGCAAAGACACTCATGACCCCAAGTGCCGGTGAGCATGTAGAGCAATAGGAACTCACACTTTGCTGGTGGGAGTGCAAGATGCTACCACTCTGGAAGACCGTTTGGCTATTTCTTACAGAACTGAAAATGTTCTTACCATATGATTCAGCAATTGTATTATTTACAGCAGCTTTATTCATAATTACTGGAACTTGGAAGCAACCAAGATGCCCTTCAGCAGGTGAAAGGATAAACTGTGGCCCATCTGGACAATGGAATATTATTCAGCACTGAAAAGAAATGAGCTCTCAAGCCATGAAAAGACAGAGAGGAACCTTAAACACATATCACTGAGTGAAAGTAACCAGTCTGAAAAGATTACATACTGTATGATTCCATCTCTATGACATTCTTGAAAAGATAAAATTATGGAGACAATAAAAAGATCAATGATTCCTAGGAGTTAGTGAGGGGAGGGAGGGAAGAAGGATTGATAGATGGGGCACAGAGGATTTTTAGAGCAGTGAAATTACTCATAATGATGGATATATGTCATTAGACATTCACCCGAACCCAGAGAATGTATAGCACCAAGAGTGAGCCATGATGCAAATGACGGACTCTAGGTCATAAGGATGTGTCAGTGTAGGTTCATCAGTTTTAACAAATGGCCCATTCTGGCGTAGGATCTTGATAAAGGAGAAATCTGTGTATGTGTGGATGCAGGAACTATATGGGAAATCTCCATGCCTTCTGCACAGTTTTGCTGTGACCTGAAACTTCTCAGGGAAGCCTGGGGTACTGCAGTCCATGGGGTAGCAAAGAGTCAGACATGACTGAGAGACTGAACTGAAACTGCTCTAAAAAATAAAGTCTGCTTTAAAAAGAAAGGAAACAAAGACTTCCCTGGTGGTCCAGTGGTTAAGACTATGCTTCCAATGCAGGGGCATAGGTTCAATTCCTGATTAGGTAACTAGATCTCACATATATGACCCCAGAGAAAATATGTTTACTCTGAGTTAGAGGACAAAGCCTGGAATGGCCAGAATATGGAGAGAGAGCTTGATCTGGTGTTCATCACCTTAAGAGGTTTAGGGAATCAGGCTAAGGGAGGAGACTGTGTTGGCCTGAAGGACAACCAGCCCAGAAAGAAAAGAGTGAACAAACCTGGGGTAAGGGATGAGAATATATATAGATCAGAGAAGCTAATTTGAGGATGATATAGCGGGGACTGAGAAGATGGAGAAGGTATAACAGTTGCTCAGCAATTGGAGAGACTAAAGGGGAAAGACTGATGTGGGAGTCGAGGTTGAGAGGGGTGATCGTTTAAGAGACATGGGGCTAAAGGGGAGGGCATGGCAGGGAGAGGACTCAGGAAGGTGCACTTGGGAAGTTAAGGGCATAGGTGAGCTGACAGATGGAAGAGAGGCTGCCCAGGAGCCCTGGTGGGTGGACTGTGATATCAGAAGGATCACAGAAGAATAAGTATGTTTAATAGTCAGATGCAGAATTTTGCCCAGGAGCTATATCAAGATGAACATTTTAGAATGTCCTGTGTCTTTTCTATTCCCTTAAATTGAGATCATCTGAAGATTTGCTGATTGCTGATCTAGTTCTCAGGACACACACACACACACACACCCATGTCCCACTTACAGAGAAAGGCATATATAAGAATGAATTAGTCCAAAAATGGGATTTCAAAAATAGTCCCAATGAAGAGAGGTAAAGTAAAGGGCAAGGGACCAGAGAAAGATAATCATCAATGTCAGTCAGATCATAATCTCAGATGGCCTGTCTGCAATTGATTCAGTTATTATTATAAATGTTATAGTTGATCAATTCCTGCTTTACAGCAGTTCCTCTGCACCCACTTTTTCCAGTCCTGACAGCACTAAATACTATGCATTATCCTCTTTCTGAAGATCAAATAGCTGAAGCTCAAAGAGGTGAATCAAGAGTTCATGTTCAGTAAGTGGTATATTTAAGATTCAAATCCAGCAGTAGCACTTGTGGCAAACTGAATCTTGTGTGTGTTGACCTTAAGTCGATTTGGGGGTGATTAAAGGATTCCCTTAACTGTTGTGAAGAAACCAAACTTTAAAAAGTAGTGGTCCTCCCCACAGAGTAAAGCCAAGTAGTTTTATTTGGTATAAGAGGCACCTGGAAACGTGCAGCTCGGAGAAGGCACTGGCACCCCACTCCAGTACTCTTGCCTGGAGAATCCCAGGAATGGAGGAGCCTGGTGGTCTGCCATCTATGGGGTCGCACAGAGTTGGACACAACTGAAATGACTTGGCGGCGGCGACAGCAGCAGAAACGTGCAACATTTCCTAACTCTTTAAAATCGCCATTTCTAGAGCATTTCAAGTGTAGTTCTAGGCTAGCTAAGAATAGATTTTTTAATTAATGTATTTTTTTCATGCTAAGTAATTTTACAATTTGAAAAACATCCCTTAATATGCAATTGGAGATTTTAATGTTCTGTGCTCCATGAATATATCTGTAGAGCAAGCCGCTCAGAGACAGTTCCTCTAGCGGTGTTCTGGGAGTGATGAGTATCATTAACACAGTGTGGGGGTGTTAAAGGGAGAGAGTCTTTCACCCAGGGAATCTAACACACAGTTAGTGTCTTGATAATTAACCCATTGCCCTTGAAAAAGAAGGTGATTAGAAGCAAAGGCGATTAACTCCTTCCAGGTGATTACCCCTGAATCCCACTTCCATCTCAGAAAGGGGATTCCAGAAGGGTCTGAAGGAAACAGGGAGACAGGAGCAGGTAGGTTGTGCCAGGAGTGCTAACAGGGTGCAGTGCCAGGGAGGGCTAGATGGGGCGGCGGGATGTGGGGGGTTCTCTCTTCGTGACTTGTGTCCTGTTTCTCTGACACCTCGGAAACACGGGGAGCCACAGCTCTCAGGTGCAGATCTAAAGCTAGATCTGTGTTCGACCCTTGGTCAGGAAACTAAGATCCCACACGCTCCAGGACGACTAAGCCCGCACCACGCAGCTAGTGAAGCCTGTGCACTGCGATGAAGACCCAGCACATCCAAAAAACCAAAAGCAAACATCTAGAAAAAGGTAAACCATGTAAACAGGAAGCAGAAGAAATCAATAGTGGATGTGTCAGGCTATGTAAACCTCAGAACAAAGAAAATTACCAAGGACGAAGAATGAGATTACATAACGACAAAAGGGTCCGTTCATCGTAAGACATCACAATCCTGAATATACATGCACATAACAACAGATTAAAAACACATGAAGCAAAAACTGACAGAGCTAACAGGAAAAGTGGACGGATTCATAATGTAGCTGGACATCCTCTTAAGTAATTGATCAACCTAATAGATTAAGAAAAAAAAAAACAGCAAGGATATGGAAGGAATGAATAACAGTATTCGCTAACTGTGTCTAATTGACATTTATAAAACCATCTACCCAACAACAGCTGAATATACATTCTTTTCAAGTGCATATGTCACAGTCTCCAGGACAGAGCATATCTGGATTTATACAGCAAACCTGAACAAATTTAACAGAATTAAAATCACACCAAGTATGCTCTCTGTTCATAATAGAATTAATCTAGAAACCAATCACAGAAATAGAAAAGGGAAATATCTTAATACTTGGAAATTAACCACACCCATCTAAATAATCAGAGTGTCAAAGAAAAAGCTTCAAGAAAATTAGAAAATATTCTGAAATGATATGAACATGAAAAAGTCAAAAGTTACAGGTGTAGCCCAACAGTATTTAGAGGAAAATTTTATAGAATTAAGTGTGCATGCTGAAAAAGAAAAGAAACTATCAGCTCTTCCTTTATACTGAAACTTCAAAATAAACCCTGATCTCTATCACTTCTTGCTGCCTTGACTCTAGACAGCAGTCCACACTACCCTAACTCTTCATACATCGTTATTTTTCATCTGTCAAACAGAACTTAACACTTTCTAGACCAAAGGTTAGCAGTATTTTCTCTAAAGGGCCAGATAGTAAAAATTTTAGACTTTGCAAACCATACAGTTTCTGTAGCAATCACTCAGCTCTGTTGTAACACAAAAGTATCACAGACAATACGTAAACAAATGCTCATGACTGTGTGCCAATAAAACTTCATTTATGAAAGCCAGTTGTAGGCCAGATTTGTCCCCCAGGCTACAGTTTGCCAGCCCTAATCTAGAATCCTAATGTGGGAAGTTCTAAAGAATAATTTTCTTTTTGCTGTATCTTCATTGAGGCATATGGGATCTTTAGTTGCAGCGTGTGGGATCTAGTTCCCTGACCAGCGATTGAACCTGGGCCCCCTGCACTGGAAATGTGGAGTCTTCCCTGGAGTCCAGGGAAGTTCCCCTAAAACATAATTTTCAATCTTCATCTTTACTCATTATAAGCCAAACCACTTTTTTAGGTCATTATTTTACATGATATTATATACCATATTTTTCTATCTTGTATTTTATTTACACCATTTAAAAAATATGGTCATATATGCTCTTTCACTTGGCCACAGATCTGTAAACGTGCAGCAGAGAAACTTTTTACCCAGGGCTGCAATGGAATTATCCTAACACCTGAAATCAATATTTCTTCATGTCTGACCTTTCTCGATAATCATCCATGTGACAGAATTGCTCCACAGACACTCATTTTATCCCCATAGGAAAACTCAACACTCTAATTAATGAATCCTCTAATTAAACCTTTTCCTTCACCCTGAACTTTAGCTAAAAATAATAAGGACAGGCAAGCTGAAGATGAATCAAGCTTGAAGTTTTCTTTCTGCTGGAGAGCAAATAAGGATATACTCATGCAGTTTGTTTCTAGAAGTTCTCCAGGATGGAAAGAAGTCATCAACCCTTCCACATAGCACGTGTGGCATACACATTCATGGGAAAAGGAGGCAGGCGCTTGCGATAAGGCAGACAGTACAGCCCAATGGGCCATAGGCTAAATCCAGCCCAGATACATGGTGCCTGGAATTCACATCGGTTTTACACAATGTGAGGCACCGCTAAAAAGACCAGAACATTTTACACAAAAAAATTCAGATTTCCACCTTTTTTTTAAAGATCTTTTTGATTTGACCATTTTTTAAGTCTTTATCGATTTTGTTATAATATTGCTTGCCTTATGCTTTGGTTTCTTGACCCTGAGGCATGTGAGATCTTTAGTTGCAGCATTCAAACTCCTAGTTGCAACATGTAGGATCTAGTTCCCTAACCAGGGATTGAACCCACTCCCTTGCATTGAAAAATGAAATCTTAACCACTGAACCACCAGAGAAGTCCCTCCACATTATCTTTTAAATAGTTATTTCAGGCAATATGGGGACCAAATTATTCCAGGGCAATAATAAACTAAGCTGAATAGAGGCTGATTACTTTTATGTAGTGTATATTCACTAGTTTTCCACAATCCCCACGAATCCCTATTGTGCTAAATATTAGAGCAAAGTGTCAGCTATCAATTATTATTGTCTTCACACTTTTTTATAATAAAGAAATATATTTCTGTGACCCATTCCCATCAAAGGCAAGAAAATAAAGGATTGTGAAGGCCATGCAATTTAAGAAAAATGACATCAAGAACACATCTCTGTTGCCTGTCTGTTTGCTGTAGGTATTTGAACTTATCCTACAAAAAAGATCTTCATGACTCACATAATCACGGTGGTGTAATCACTCACCTAGAGCCAGACATCCTGGAATGTGAAGTCAAGTGGGCCTTAGAAAGCATCACTACGAACAAAGCTAGTGGAGGTGATGGAATTCCAGTTGAGCTATTTCAAACCCTGAAAGATGATGCTGGGAAAGTGCTGCACTCAATATGTCAACAAATTTGGAAAACTCAGCGATGGCCACAGGACTGGAAAAGGTCAGTTTACATTCCAATCCCAAAGAAAAGCAATGCCAAAGAATGCTTAAACTACTGCACAATTGCACTCATCTCACAGACTAGTAAAGTAATGCTCAAAATTCCCCAAGCCAGGCTTCATTGAACTTCCAGATGCTCAAGCTGGTTTTAGAAAAGGCAGAGGAACCAGAGATAAAATTGCCAACATCCACTGGATCATCAAAAAAGCAAGAGAGTTCCAGAAAAACATCTATTTCTGCTTTATTGACTATGCCAAAGCCTTTGACTGTGTGAATCACAATAAACTGTGGAAAATTCTGAAAGAGATGGAATACCAGACCATCTGACCTGCCTCTTGAGAAACCTGTATGCAGGTCAGGAAGCAATAGTTAGAACTGGACATGGAACAACAGACTGGTTCCAAATAGGAAAAGGACTCAAGGCTGTATATTGTCACCCTGCTTATTTAACTTATGTGCAGAGTACATCATGAGAAACACTGGGCTGGAAGAAGCACAAGCTGGAATCAAGATTGCCAGGAGAAATATCAATAACTTCATATATGCAGATGACACCACCCTTATGGCAGAAAGTGAAGAGGAACTAAAAAGCCTCTTGATGAAAGTGAAAGAGGAGAGTGAAAAAGTTGGCTTAAAGCTCAACATTCAGAAAACCAATATCATGGCATCTGGTCCCATCACTTCATGGGAAATAGATGGAGAAACAGGGGAAACAGTGTCAGACTTTATTTTTAGGGGCTCCAAAATCACTGCAGATGGTGACTGCAGCCATGAATTTAAAAGACACTTATTCCTTGAAAGGAAAGTTATGACCAACCTAGATAGCATATTTAAAAGCTGAGACATTACTTTACCAACAAAGGTCCCTCTAGTCAAGGCTAGGGTTTTTCCAGTGGTCATGTATGGATGTGAGAGTTGGACTGTGAAGAAAGCTAAGCGCCGAAGAACTGATGCTTTTGAACTGTGGTGTTGGAGAAGACTCTTGAGAGTCCCTTGGACTGTAAGAAGATCCAACCAGTCCATCCTAAAGGAGACCAGTCCTGGGTGTTCAGTGGAAGGACTGATGTTGAAGCTGAAACTCCAATACTTTGGCTACCTCTTGTGAAGAGTTGACTCATTGAAAAGACCCTGATGCTGGAAAGAATTGGGGGCAGGAGGAGAAGGGGATGACAGAGGATGAGGTGGCTGAATGGCATCATAGGCTCAATGGACATGGATTTGGGTGAACTCTGGGTGTTGGTGATGGACAGGGAGGCCTGGCATGCTGCAATTCATGAGGTCGCAAAGTGTTGGACATGAGTGGCTGAACTGAACTGAACTGGTGCAGGAGAAAGAGCTTAGTCAGGAAGCTGAATTCAGGTGCTAGTCTTAGTCCAACTTTAGTACAAGGGGATTTCTGAAGGAGATACAGACCTGGTCTTGGCCTCAGTTTTTTTTTTTTTTTTCCCATAAATTAAAAGCTTTCATATATGGATTTCCCTGGTATCCCAGTGGTTAAGAATCTGCCTTGCAGTGCAGGGAACGCAGGTTCAAGCCTGGTCAGGGGACTAAGATCACATGCCACAGAACAACTGAGCCTACTCATCACAGCTAGAGAGTCCATGCACCACAATGAAAGATCCCACAACTAAGACTCAACAGAGCCAAATAAATTTTTTTAAAACTGTTTTTGTAAAAATTCAAGTGTCTTGATTATAAGAGAAGTAGTAATTAATTAGAATATCGGATGTCATGGAATTGAGTTGCAAGCTAAAGATCCAGGTTCAAGAAATAATGAAGAACCAATACACTGGAAGGCACTTGGCAACAGAAGTAGATGTCCAATAGAGCAAATTAGGCAACTCTGCCAGCAGGGATGCAGTCTCCGGTCTTTCATGGCCCTTTGCCCCCTGTTCACTATGCACAGTGCTAGCGGGTCATTGGCCATGCTTGGGGTCAGTGGCCTTTTCACCAGTTGCAGAAGCCAGAAAGCAGGCAGATCTGGGAGAAGAAGCCCCCGAGACCTCTTTTATCTCCCACTTTAGAGTGGCTCTAGTGGTGAAGATTCTGCCTGCTAATGCAGGAGACAGAATGAGACCCGGGTTTGATCCCTGGGTCAGGAAGATCCCCTGGGGAAGGGCATGGCAACCCACTCCAGTATTCTTGCCTGGAGAATCCCATGGACAGGAGCCTGGTGGACTACAGTCCATGGGGTCACAAAGAGTGGGACACGATTGAAGTGAGAGCAGGCATACAGAGTAGACATCTGGATGTCCAGTCCTACCAGGACTAGACATAGTGTGGGAGAGGTGATTCCTCAAAAGGAATCATCACTCCCCTCCGACTCCTTGCTTTGTGTTGGAAACTGCTGCTGACCCAAGACCCCCCTGAAACCCAGCATCAGAACCCCAGGGTGGGATAAACCATCAGAGCCCTTGAAGTGGCAGGTCTGTGATGTGACGGGCAGAAGAATTAGTTGAGTTTCCACTAGTCGACTCGGCCCAGAGACTAAGTAGACAATAAATCTTGACAGCCCACTGAGCCATGAGAATGGGCCCCCTGGGAAGTTCGAGGACACCAGTAAATCATTCTCACTGTCTGCTGATGAGAGGGACTGGCTTCCGGGTGACCACCACCAAAGGCGGAATCGGAAACAGTGACCTTGGTGTTAACAGCTGAAGGGCTGATCCTTGACCCCGGCACCACTGCATCCCCAACACCCACGAATGCCTCTGCTGTCGGCTCCCTGAGAACATCTCTGCAGCCCAGCTCTGTCCTGTGCACTCATGTCTCTTTGTTCAGCTCAGGAATGCAAGAGGGGAGGAGAACAGCACCCTTGTGGCCTCTTAGCATGAGCCATCAGCAGGAAAAAATGAGGAATGTAAGAAAAAATATCATATTTACCAAAGATTTGTTTTGAATAACCAGCCACTTGGGATAGCAAGCAGCTGGAAGCACATTATAATACTATTACAGTATTGAAACAGAGCTGTACGAATAGAGCATACACAACAGTACAGAAAGCTGCAGATGCAAAAACCATAAACCCTTTGGAGATTTCAGAATAATTTTTTTTCTTTTGACCACTCTGGAAATATCCCGACCTCACACCATTTTGTTTACTAAGCGCCTTGGGGCTTGTTATTGTCTGACTGTTTGTGACCCCACAGACTGAAGCACTCCAGGCCTCCGTGTCCTTCCCCTAGAGTTTGCCCAAGTTCATGTTCATTGCATCGGTGACGCCATCCAGCCATCTCATCCTCTAATGCTCTCTTCTCCTTCTGCCCTCGATGTTTCCCAGCATCAAGGACTTTTCCAATGAGTCGTTTGTTCTCATCAGAGCTTCCAGTTTGCAACTGGAGTTTCAGCTTCAGTATTGGTTCTTCCAGTGAATATTCAGGGTTGATCTCTCTTGGGACTGACTGGTTTGATCTCCTTGCTGTCCAAGGGACTTTCAGGAGTCTGAAACTTGAGGCTTAACTGGCGTTTATATGGAAGGGCATGGAAAACCTGGTTGGCAGATCAAAGTGTTTCCCTTGCAGAAGGGTCTTGTTTATTGCCTCATCGTAACTTGTTCTTTATTTGGGCCTGTGAATTATCAGTAAGAAACTTCATCACCTCAGAGGGAACTGAGCCACTGGAGGAGCTCAGGTGTGACGTTACAAGAAACGCTGACTTGGATTACAGGTAGAAATGCATATATCTGGCCTTTTTTACAGGCTGCAATGGCAGTGATGATGATGATGGTGGTGGTGGCCTTTGCCAGAAGGAAGCAGAGGTTGTAGAGGAGAGAGCCCACCTGGTTCAATGGACCACGGCTTCTACCCGCCAGTCCTGCACATGAGGAGTGGGGATTACACTTCCAGCTTTGTGTTTAACCTCTGAAGTCATCAGATTCTGTTGGGCCAAGTTAACATGTGTCACACAAATTATTCAATTTATACTTCCATTCTAGAGTTCAGAAACAAGAGCCGTCTCCAGGTTGTTTCCTTGCTTTTCCTTCCTGTGATTCTCAGAAATGGAAGAAAAGGATGTAATGGGTGCTTTTCTTCCCCTATGGAGATGATGCTCAGTTATTGAGCTCCACCTTATGAAGAACCCACAAAGAAATTTATATACAGATGCTAAGGATAGAGTGGTATCTGGTATTGAATGAGTTGAAAACCACGACAACCCTAACGGGATAAAACACTGTTTGGAATATAAAGTTCTGCTCACGTGAAGAATCAAGCAGGCCTGGATCACCCATCACCTAATGGAGAGTCCTGAGTCCATTTTAGGGGTGTGTGCATAGTGGCCAGGATAAAAGGCAAAAATTGGTCATGCAGAGGCGTTCTGAAGGACATGATTCTTATCATCCCATTCAGATTTGATGCCACGAGGACATGTCTCTGAAAAGCATGACATTGACTGTCTGGGTGAGCATCTTTGTAGACTGCACCGAAATTTCCTTTGAACTCCCCCGTGCTTCATTTAACTATGATGAAAGTCAAATTAAGCTGACTAAAGCCCCACACACTCTACAGGGGGCCTCACCCTTGATATTAAGTATGCTGTACCATTCGCTCCCATGAAAGCGATTTCTAATAATCAACCCGGCTGTGCATCCAGCGAAACAGGCTGGTCGCTCTGTGAGTCATCAATTAACAACGATGGAAGCCTGACTCTGGCAGGAGTCTCTTTCCATCACACAAACCTGCGCTTTGAAGCGGCACAGGGTTGCCAGGAGCTGGTGTTCAGAGGCTTTTGTTTGAATGGGGTAACCTCTCATCTCGGGAAGACATTCCAGGGACGTCAGGGCTGTCATCAGAGGATCCAGCTGCCACTACAGCTCCGAGATAAAGAGCTTCCTCATCTTCTTTAGAAATGCCCATCATCCGCTCTCCTGGCAAGGTTTGCTCGCTAGTTAGTAAAACCATCCCAAGCAGCAGTGACGGGGGTAATTACAGCAGAAAGACACTCCTGACACAATGTTTTTAAATAAAAAAAAGAGGGAAAACAGAGAGAAGAAAGGTTGCTTCAAAGGTCTGACTTCAAATAGATTCAAAGAGGATGACTTTAAACCCCTGCATGAGTTTATTTAGTGTTCATCTCCTGATGGAGTTACTGGGATAAGACAAATCCCTGGGAGGTGGCCCCGTCTGATTGCCGCAATTCCATGGTTGCGAGGAGGCTGAAGGCCTGGTGGTCCAGGGCATGGGAATCACAGTCTTGAGCACCAGGAGTGCATTCAAGGCCACGCTGCACCAACTTCTCCCCAGCCCGACATTTCTTGTCTCTTGCTCTTGCTTTCACTTGAGTATTTTCAGTGATGACAAGCTGTGTGTGCTCTAAGGGAGCGTGATCTTTTGTAAACAGCTCCATTTGCTCGAAAGTTCTCTATGGGAAGCTGAATGAAGCCTGTTTCCTTGTGGCATTCACATGTTGGTTCCGAAATAAGGCAAAGTCATCCTTCAACCAGAAATGGCTGCTGCACTATCAGTCCCCTGGGACAAACAGCCTCAGCACCAACAATGGTTCCTTACGGGGGTCACCCTCCAAACCATTCCTCATCAGGGTTACTTCCCCTGAGCAGACTAGGGCAAGCGTCTGTCTCCTTCTCAACACTGAGAGGAGTGCTGTTTTCAGTCATGCGGCCCCAGGGGCTTTGCAAGCACAGTCCAAGTATTGTTCACTGTGCACAAGTGTTATTATAAAGTGTGTGCATGCATGCTCGCTCAGTCGTGTCCACCTCATTACAACCCCGTGGACTGTAGCCCCCATGGACTAGGCTCCTCTCTCCATGGGTTTTTCCAGGCAAGAATACTAGAGAGGGTTGCCATTTTCTCCTCCGGGGGGTCTTCCTGATCCAGGGATTGAACTTGTGTCTCTTGCGTCTCCTGAATTGGCAGGCAGATTCTTTATCACTAAGTCACCTGCAAAGCCCCATTATTATAAAGGATGGTGACCAGCTTGTTTCCTTATCCAATAAACTCCAAGAAATAGGGTAAGGGTGACGGTGTTCACAGTAGCACTATTTATAATAACCAGGATGTGGAAGCAACCTAGATGTCTACTGACAGATGAATGGATTAAGAAAATATGGCACATATATACAATGGAATACTACTCAGCCATAAAAAGGAAGGAAACTGGGTCATTTGGAGAGACGTGGATGAACCTAGAGTCTGTTATACAGAGTGAAATAAGTCAGAAATAGGAAAATAAATATCATGCATTAACACATATATATGAAATCTAAACAAATGGTACCAATGAACCTATTTACAGGGCAAGAATAAAGATGCAGATGTAGAGAACAAACTTATGGACATAGCAGGAGAAGGAGAAGATGGGATAAATTGAGAGAACAGCACTGACACGCATCACTACCGTATATAAAACAGATAGCTAGTGGGAAGCTTCTGTATAGCACAGGGACCTCACTCAGCTCAGTATTCGGTGATGACCTGGAGGGGTGGGAGAGAGGTTCAAGAGGAAGGGGGCATATATATACTTAAAGCTGATTCACATTGTATAGCAGGAACTAACACAACACTGTAAAGCAATTGCTCCAATAAAAAGTAAATTAAAAAAAAAAGAAAGAAGGGCAAGTGGTGGGAAAGTTAAAAGAAAGAGCAAAAAACATCTCACAGAATGCTTGGTCATTTCTTCATTCATGCCAACAGAAATTGCCCATTCAGTTAGCAAATCCATACTGATTGGAGAATAGCTGCTGGGAAACGGGAGCTACCTGGCACCATGCTGGGCGCTGCTGGCTGTTCATGGGAATTCTACCACTTCCAAGGAACTCCTGAGGCACAGGGACTTCCAGGGAGGAGGGCTCACCTGCAGCCTTCTCTTCTTGCAGTGTGTAACAGCACAAATGATGCTCTCCATGGGTCTTAAATGTCCATTTTCTTTTCATACCTATGACCTACCTCCAGAGGCACCCACTGCCTGGATGTCCATGTCCCAGGGGTCCAACCCTGTGAAACTGAGTTGACTTGTCCAAGAGGCTAAAAATCAATCAAACTGCTATTGACATGGGCGTTGACTTTGTTCCCTCCACAGACTGATCTGACCAGCTAGACTTCTCTGTTGATCTCCATCCCCTCCTTTGCCAATATTGACACTGAAGGACAAACAGTGTCTCAGGAATAGATCTGTCCATTCGCCTAGAGCCCCAGGTCAGTCATGCTAAAGCCAGAAACACTAGCAGAGGTTACAAGATAAGCCCCTGACATAGCGAGCTGTTTGTTGTTGTGACAGAGCAGAGAGGGTAAGGACGCCGAGGATAGTTCATTTAACCTGCCAGTATCCTTGCAGGAGACAGATGTTTTCAGGAACAATAGCCAGAGAAGCAAGAACCTCGGCACAAGGCCAGACCATCTTGTCCACGTCAGTAGTTAAGAGACTCGACCCCCAGCACTCAGGTTCCTGGGGCTGACAATGAGGGGCTGCCATCAGCAACACAGAGCATAAGGACCGATGGACCCCAGCCTGGTGTCCGTGAAGCACCTAAGTCAGCCGTCCTGTGATTCAGCCAAATAAAAGCCCGGACAGTCAGGGAGTCTGTGGCTCACAGTATCCTTGTGAGAAGTGGGCCTGGACACAGCACTGCCCGGCGGATTCAGCCCAGGTAAGTGATGCCTACTGCTTCTTGCCATCGATTTCCTCACACTGTGTCTCTTTTCTGTGCTGCGCACCAGCTTTGAACAATCTCACAGTTTCCAGAGAAGGAGGAAAATGAATGCAAAGTTCCCACGTGGATATTTAACACTATTTTGAATTTATATACATGTCCTAAGCCCCCTACATATGAACCTTCAAGTTGCCAACTTTCAAAGATGCGGACGTGCGTTCTATCAGCGTCAGGCGTGAGTTACACTGCAGCTTGCCCTCTGTCTCCTGTTGCTGAGAGTCCTTCAGTTCTACCATCTCCCACCTCCTCCTCCATCAGTGACTCTTCCTGCCTGTTTATTCAATGCAGCCCCTGTATGCAGGCTGTTGTACTATATTACTGTACTTTCCAAGATTCTATACTATAAGATTTAAACTATTTATTTTTTGTGTTTGTTTTTATGTATTATTTGTGTGAAAAGTATTATAAACCTACTACACTACAGTACTATATAACTGATTATGTTAATTGGGTACCTAGACTAACTTTGTTGGACTCACAAACATGCTCTCAGAATGGAACTCATTTGTATGTAGGGAGCTTACTGTATATATATTTTAAGTCATACACATATACGTCTTATTTTTATTGTACATAATAGCATATCTTATGTATTTTTATTAATATGGACCAGAGTTGGCTTTGTATTAAAATGATTCATGAAATAACTTTTAAAAATATAATGATCCATGAATGTCCTTCCCTTCCCTCTTTATCATCAGCATCTCAGGGGCTGGGGCGGTGTCTCACCCACCTTGACATCTCTCAAGTGTTCCAGGATGCTTTCTCATGCACTGAAGATGTTCCATCAGCGCTAGTTGAGATGTCATCTCAGTTCAGCGGGTCCATCCCCACCATGCTCTGTGCAGTCTTCTTATAGCACTGTTTATTATCCTAATTTCCTGCCTATTATCTGGGTTAGCCTGTTTGTCTTCCTTACCCTGGCTCTTCTGTCCATCCCCGCATCCCAGGAGAGGAAGGCAATTCTCTTCCTCCCCAGAGCGGCCACCTCCCCTCAAAGAGGGATTTTGCACAGCTCCCTCTTATGTCAGCATTGACTCCACAGCACTCCAGGAAATTACTTTAAACATCATCTGTCAAACACTATCCTTTGGGGGGTTGAAAGTGGTCATTCAGCTTCATGAACAAAGGATGCAATTTGCTTCCTCCCCTACCTAAAACTTTAAACAGTAAAGATTAACTGATAGCAAATTGTAGTCTTCATATGAGCTTGGCAGGCTCAGATTTGTATATCCAAATGTGTATCTTTTTCTCCAAACTGCTCATCACTGCACTGAATCTGTACTGTTTGCCAGTTTGGTTTATTTCTCTCATTTGTCGTGACAAATAAAGAAGAAACGTCTCTCTGCTATCTCTGTCTACTTCTTCTGTAGTTATTGCTGATGTATCCTGGAGAAATGCAGTGACAGGTAGCCAGTAAATAGTTTCTTTAGAGTAATTAACCAAAGACGCGTTCCTCCATGAAATGGATGCTCTTACAAATACAACAACTTATGCTTTGAGTTTCTAGATCCTTCTGTCTATTAGCCTTATAAAATGCTCAATTGACATGCACAGTGTCCTATATTAGTAGATACTAAATTTTTGTAGGTTTAATAAATGAAGACCCTATTTTAAGTGCCCTTCATCATGTAGTCCAGCCCCTGACATCCACCGGTTTGTCAGTGTTTCTTCTTACTACCAGAGTAGAGTGTCCCTGGGATGTCTTTACAACAGCTATAATCAGATGTTTTCTTAGTAATTTGACAAATATTTGATTCCTATTCTATATCGCACTTAATAGGTTGTACAAACGGTTGTTGAATGAATGAATAGTAGAGCCTGGAGAGATCTAAATACTATGTCCTGTAAGAGAGACTTGAAGGACAGCAAGATATTAATCCAGAAACAGAGGCTCTCAGGATATAAGGACACCTGTCTAAAAGAAACTGAAGGACTTCCTTGGTGGTCCAGTGGCTAAGACTCTGCACTCCGAATGCAGAGGGCCCAGGTTTGATCCCTGGTCAGGGAACTAGATCCCACATGTAACAACTAAGAGTTTGAAAGCTGCAACTAATACCTGTGATGGCCAAATAAATAAATAAATACTAAAAAATAAAAAAGACCAGAAGCGATCTAAGTGTGAGTTCTGAAATACCTCGGCAGGTGAGGTAGAAAAATGACAGGGATTGAGTTGGTGGAGAAAGTAATATCCGGTGAGTCAGGAGGAAAATCAAGAGAAGGTAGTGTTTGTTTTGAAAGCAAGAGGGAAAATGCTGCTGACGGTTTAAGTTAAGATGAGGGATGAGAAAGGGCTGGTGAACCTGGAGGACACCGACGACCCTGACAAAGAGGGCGATGAGAGACAGCGGAGCTCGGCCGGCCACCACGCTCACACCGGGCTCGCAGAAGCGGGACGAGACAGGGAGCAGGTTGGTGATGGGAGGGCTCGTGGAGAAGACAGCACAGGAAAGGGTGTGGGCTTTACAGGACTAGGGCTCGATGACAAGGACGCCCTCAACAAGAGTCAGGCACCATCTAGAGAGGATGCTGGAGAGGCCATGTTTACCATGGAAACGCCTGGGTTTTCATTTTTACAAAATTACCGTAAGATCCTGGAGTCTATGGTCTCGCCCAGAGGATGAATCCCTTCTACACATTTTCTTTGTTTTTACCTTTTAAATCTTATTTTTAACTGGAAGATAACTGCCTTACAATATTGTGTTGGTTTCTGCCATACGTCAGTGTGACCCGGCCTTAGGTATACATTTGTCCCCTTCCTCTTGAGCCTCCCTCCCCATCCCACCCCTCTAGGGTGTCACAGAGCACTGGCTTTGGGTTCCCTGCGTCATACGGCAAATTCCCGCTGGCTGTCTATATTTCACCAATGGTAATGAATATGTTTCAGTGCGAATCTTTCAAATAGTCCCACCCTCTCCTCGCCACCCCCCACATTGTGTCCAAAAGTCTGTTCTTTATGTCTGGGTCTTCTTTGCTACCCTGCAAATAGGTTCATCTGTACCATCTTTCTAGGTTACATATATATGTGTTAATATACAATATTTCTTTTTCTCCACCTAACTTACTTCACTCTGCATAAAAGGCTCGAAGTTCATTCACCTCATTAGAGGTGACAGACCAGAGGCTGATGTCATTTTGAGTGAAAAGTTATACTGAGCCGATGAAGGCTTTTTGCTGTCTACACTTGGAACTCTTTCATTTCTTAAATTAAAAGAAAACACTGTAGCAAACTATTATATACAGGGTGGATAAACAACAAGGTCCTACTGTACAGCACAGGGGACTGTGTTCAATACTCTGTGATAAACCAGAATGGAAAAATTATATGTATAACTGAGTCTCTGTTGTACACCAGACATTAGCACAACACTTTAACTCAACTCTCCTTCAGTACAATCTTTAATGCTGTAAAATACTGATGATGTACGTGACTGTCCCAGCTGAACACAGAGAAATCAACAGAGCAGGCTCTGCTCATCTGACCTCCTTACCCCCTCCAACCTCCAGCACACAAACAGACCCTAAGCAGCCAGGAGCCACCCCATCGTCTCTTATAAAGCTGTTTGTTTGATTTTTTTTTTCTTTTCGCTTACTGAAAGTTTTGCTTGGAAGTCCAAGATACAAATCTATTCTTCCATCTAGAAGGGGCTTCCCTGGTAGTTCAGCTAATAAAGAATCTTCCTGCAATGCAGGAGACCCCAGTTCAATTCCTGGGTCAGGAAGATTTGCTAGAGAAGGGATAGGTTACCCACTCCAGTATTCTTGGGCTTCCTTGGTGGCTCAGACAGTAAAGAATCCCCCTGCAATGCAGGAGACCTATGTTTTGATTCTTGGGTTGGGAAGATCCCCTGGAGGAAGGCATGGCAACCCACTCTAGTATTCTTGCCTGGAGAATTCCCATGGACAGAGGAGCCTGGTGGGCTACAGTCCATGGGGTTGCAAAGAGTTGGACATGACTGGGCGACTAAGCACAGCACAAAAGAGTTCTTCAGGACTGTCAGAATTCTATTTCCAGTGCTAAACTTCCTACAGGTGAAACTTCACAGCACTGTGCACGTAACTCAAAAACAATCAGAAAATAGTGAAGGAAGCACATTGAAAACCTATCTCTCTTTGTTCTGGCCACTTACAGAATAGACCAAGAACAAATAATTTTTTTTAAGAAGCATCAGTTGTCTGAATTAACGATATACCAATATAATTTTTGTGTGCTAAATTGGCTAAAAAATCCTTTCTTTAAAATATAATATGTCTGATGATGTACAATAGCCAGAATTTTCAGCTAGTTAATTTTTTTTAATTCCTCAGCTTTTACAATTGTTTTTTTAAATTGTCTCCCATTTAAGATATGTATCAGTCATGCAAGTAAAACTAAACAGATTTCTCATCTCCTCTCTGGGCCCACTGCCAGAATTAGTCATTTTACTAAAAAGCTGTTTTCATAGTGCTTCTGGTTGATTCCTCTGTTTCTTCAGGATATAGGAATGTGATGCTGTTATGAGAGGGGTTAAGAGCCAGGCTCTGGATTCAGACTGTCCAAGTTCAAATCTTGGCTTTGATTCTAGCTGTGTGATTCTAGGCAAACTGCTCAACTTCTCTGTGCTTCAGCCCTTCTCCTGTTTAAGAAAAACGAATTATAGCAACAACCTCACAAAAGTCTAGGAAGAATTACACAAGATCATGCTATATATAAGAAATCCCTCTCTCCCTCCCCCTCTCCCTCCCCACAACCTTTCCATGTAGGTGTGTGCAAGACTGTTTGTTGCCTTCTTCACGACCAGGTTATTTCTAGGGCAATAACACTGGAGCCCAAGGAGAAATTGAAGAAGGAATTCATAGGGCCCGATCTCCATTTCAGGCCTGTTCATGCTGATCATGCTTGGGCACCTCTCTGAACTCTGTGCTTAGTGCCTGTGGAAATTACAATGGAGGGATTAGGCCCCCCTCTGGACAGGAGAATCTGGAAGGTTAGATCCAGGATACTCAACACCTAAGTGATAACATGCACTAATCACCCCTGGCTCCTGACAGGTCATAAACCCTGGCTCCTGACAGGTCAGAAGCTTTCTGATAGTAACCTTGGGCTTATCGACTATTAACCATTTGGAGTGTAACCTCGGGCTTATTGATTATCGACTGTTCTAACACATGATACTTGAATGATGGCATCATTGTGATTGTATTTACTTTTCCTTTGTTGATGAAAGTTCCGGGTGATTTGGGGTGGTGGGTTTAGACACGTACACATGGGTATAAAAGATCCTCACACATGCTGGTGGGGGTCCTTGGCTAAGAGGAAACTCTGCCTTGGGCCTGCCGGTGTAATAAACTGCACTTCACTGTCTGCATTGTCCTTCTGAGTGAGTTTGCTTCCCGGAGCGCGTGGCTACAACAAAATGAAAAAGTGAGAAACGGAAAATGTAGATCAGATAACACACGTTTCCTTCAGTCATTAGGACCCTGTGTATCTCTCTGTGCCTCTTTTGCCCACTTGGAAAATAGAAAATGGTTGCTAAGATCTTCCCTATTATGTCTTCTACAGAAATATCATGGCAAATTGTTGTTGAAGTTCATATTTATAAGGAAGGTTAAAATACAGTCTTAAGTAGTGTAAAGAGCTGGAATATTAAACACAGTTATTAGAATCATCTTAGAGCCAGGGGAAAAATATTGATTCCACATTTGAAAGGTTTTTACTAAAACCCAAATTTGTACTAATTTAGTAAAAAGTCAACTATCTCAATGTATATATTTATTGCAAACCATTATAATGTTTCAACTGAAAAGTGTATTTTCTATTCAAAGCAAAACAAAAAAAAACAAAAAAACTCAAGGCAATTAAAATAAGGCTTTGTCAGCCTGTACAAATGTAAGGGTGAATGCATAATTTTCCTGACATTTTCATGCACATAAAGTGGTTCAGAGAGCTTACCACCTTTGTGCTCCTCTTGAGGTTAGGGAACCCCAAGTTGAGAGCCATTTGCCTATTAAAACCCTGAGTCAGTGCTGATAAAGCAATAGTAGGCTGGTCCACAAATGTATAAGCAATAATGATATTACTAATCATTTACAACAGCCCACGAGGGACTTCAGAAATAACCTCAAAGCCATTAACTAATGACCTGCTTTTGATAACATCTCCGGTTCTGAAAGCTAAAGGTTAGAGTTCATACGCCAAACTCATGTTGAAAGAACGACAGGGCCTGGCAGCCAACTCCCTTCCTGAGCAGGGCCCTTGACGCCTACCTGCTTATCCGCCTGTGCATGCATTTCCAGAAGATGGTAATCTTTATAGCCTTTTAACATGTTTGTAACATCTTTTTTCATTTTCATTAAAACTATTGCTCAAAGCAGAAAACTTGGAAACTACACAGGAAGGCACAAAGGCAAGATGTTATCCACAATCCCACCATCCATCCCCAAATTATTTTATAACATTTTCTGGGTTTGTCTCTTCCATTTTTCTACCTATCGAAGTATGAAATTTTACTTGAATATCAGCAAAATGTTAACACCATTGTTTCACCTGTCTTCTTGAATCACAGCCTGTCATGAGCATGTTTCCATAACAATAGATATTTTTACATGGTGGCATATACTTGATTTAACTAATTCCTTTCTGTTAGACATTTAGGCCATTCTGAATGTTTCATTTGCTTCCCTGGTGGCTCAGTGGTAAAGAAATCACCCGCCAATGGAGGAGGCAGGGGTTCGAACTCTGGGTCAGGAAGACCCCCTGGAGGAGGAAATGGCAAGCCACTCCACTATTCTTGCTTGGATAATCCCATGGACAGAGGAGCCTGGTGGGCTACAATCCATAGAGTTGCAAAAGAGTCAGACTCGACTTAGTGACTAAACAACACCACAAATCCAGTAAAACTTGCCTTCTGCCATTTCATTCATTTAGGAACACACTTTGAAAGGCATCCTTTCACAAAGACTCACTTTCCTCTAGTGTGCTTACATTGACAAGATGAAATTTTAGAAGGAAATTCAACATCACTGCCATCTACAAGTTTCTAAGCATATTACAGATACAGTATTTCCCTCCAAACTTTCATTTTTATTCTGTCTGGAAGTACGCTTGAGAGCACTATCCTCACCCCAAGGTTTACCAGTTTCAATAACACTTCAAATGCTGACATGGGACAAAATCATCTCATAAGATTTTCCCTTGCATTTATTTGATTATTAATAGAGTCGCACATTTTTCACATGGTAACTGGTAATTTGTACTTATCTTTTACTGAATCACTGTATAGGTCCTTTGAACAATTTTCTACCAAGATATTAACCTTTTCCTTATTGATTTCCTGATGGATTTCCTTATTGACTTATTTTATTGTCATTTTATCATGATCATCTCTACAAGGCAGTACTTACAAAGCTAACTCACCCTTTGTAAAGATTGTGTTAAAAATGTTTTATGCATATACACAAAATGGACACTTTTCCATAAATTGAATCCTCCCAAGCACTGATGGGATTTATTAACATAATGCTGTCTTTGCTTTTTCTTGCCTCTCTGACTCATACCTGTGCCCTCCACATCTTTACCAGCACTTCCCACAGTAACCCATCTTAACAACCTAGTTTACATATTTTTTTATTTTTCTCCATTTTTCATAAGATGTTTCAATATTCATACAGATGTAAAAATACATAGAGCATTTTTCCATTTATTATTTCATAAAAATGATATCATATTAAAAATTTTCTGCATCTTATTTTTCTTACTCAAGGATACCTCATAAAAATCCTGCCAAGGTAATTGGTATAATTCTAACTTGTCCTTTTTAATAGCTACATAAGATTCCCTGGAGTGGATGGGCTATAACTTATTTAGCCATTCGCCTATTACTGATATGTACTTTGTTTCTAGTTTTTTGCCACTACAAAAGAGACTGCCATAAACATCTTTGAACAGATACACTTACTTATGGGTGCTTTTATTTTGATGAGATAGGTTCCTATGACAGCTATTGCTGAGTCAAGAAGTATGTTCAATTTATTTTTATATCTATGGGGGTTGGCACGTTTGTTTCCTGAAAAGGTGGTACCAAGTTACAGTTCCACTAGCAATGTGTAAGAATTTCTTCATACCTGCAGTAGTGGTGGGTATTATGGCTCTTTCCAATTTTTATAAGTCTGAAGAGTAAAACATAACCGTGATCATGCATGAATACAAATGATATATGATTTTACTGAATGTTCACAGCTTACTTCTCTGAATTACAGCTAATCCGTAGGTTCATTTTTTTCATTTTTTCATGTCAGTTTGTATAATTCATATATACTATAGATTTTAATATTTTGTCAGCTGCGTTGCAAATAATTTTCCAGAGTTCATACAAGTATATGTACTTTATTTCTTGCAGTGTACCTCAAAGTCTCTGTGGCAAAGAACCACAGAGGACCACAGTATTTTAAAATTTTGAATTAATAGCAGATAAGTGTTTCATAAAATAAAAAAAAAAATCATGGGACTATCCTGGTGGTACAGTGGCTAAGACTCTGCAATCCCAACTCAGGGGGCCAGGGTTTGATCCCTGGTCAGGGGACTAGATTCCACAAACCACAACTAAGAGTTCATATGCCACAACTAGAGATCCCACATTCTGTAACAAAGATCCAACACAGCCAGATAAATAAATGAATAAATATTTTTAAAAATATGAAATCACATACTTGGATGTGATAGAAAAGTTGAATTGCTATAAAAGTTTATTCTCAGCCTGTGTGCTTACCAAGACATAGGTTGGTAGTAAATTGTAGATTGGCACTGGACCAACCAAAATGTTGGATTAACAATGACTTGTGCCATCTTTTTTGCAATCAATATTTCACTTTACTTAGTCAGAATACTTCCTTCTCTGGACTTTCTTTCTTGCTTAAGGAGGTAGTTTAAGATTTATTTATAAGAATTCCATTGCTAAGCTTATTCCATTTTAGTCTCTGGTCTCTGTAGATTTTTTTTTTAGATTTTATAATGCCCTCCCTTTTTTGTCTGGATTATTTAGCATTGCAGGATAGGGATCCAAGCTATATTTTCCTCCCAATGTGCTATCACATTGCCTTTGTCATTGTGGGAGATATTATGATCTGGCCTTACCTTCTTGTAGATACTGAGTCTGGAAGGCTAAAATCCTACATTCTTAGATTAGTTGTTCTGTGGCTTCGTCTATCATATGCATTGCACTGAGCAGACACACCCAAGCCAGTCTTGGAGCTGAGAGAGCAACACCAAGTTGAGCTGCTCACAGGGGTCCTCATGTCCCTGGTGAATACAGTAGAGCAGGTATTCTGTTATCTTAGGGTGGCTGTGAAAGGTTTCTCAAGGTCTTTTACTGTAAATGCCAAGCAGTAAGAACAGCGGCAACGACACTTCTGCTTGAAAAGTCTTGAGCAGGATTTAACCTTCTGCCTGGCTGCATAGCACCCAGCCTTCTGTCTTCCCAGTTGGTTTTTAGAAGCTTCTTGGCCTTCCCTGGTGGCACAGACAGTAAGGAACCTGCCTGTCATGCAGGAGACCCGAGTTCCACCCTGAGTCATGAAGATCCCCTAAAGATGGGAATAGCTACCCACCCCTGTATTCCTGCCTGGAGAATTCCATGGACAGAGGAGCCTGGTGGGCTACAGTCCATGGGCTCCCAAAGAGTCGAACATGACTGAGTGATGAACCCTTTTATACTTCACTGAACCATCTCAATAAACATTTTCGTTTAAACTGCCTAGAGGGAATTCTGTTGTCTGCAACTAAAATCTTGACAAAACAGTCAATAGTAAATTCTTTTATACACTGAGATCTTTTACGGTATTTACTCTTTTGATTCATTGATCCATTTTGAATGGATCAATATCAATACATTCAAGCCAATTTCATGTCAAATCTTATCACAGTGGATTTATATTGTCCAATATTACTGTTTAATTTGTTCATTTAGTATAGTATATGGATTAGCTTTCTAATATATTCTAGAGTAAGCTTTACTTGATCATTCTTTTGACTGCAAGGTTTTATTTCTATTGTATACTTAACATTTTTGCATCTATATTCACTAATGAGATTAAGCTTAAGTCTTTTTTTCTTGTGCTATCTTTTTGGGTTTTTATTTTGTATTTATTCTGGCTGCATGCAATGAGTTGAGGTGGTTTCTACTATTTTCAAGGATCTGGAATTATTTAACTTCTGGTGTAACTATCTCTTTTTTAGACATGAGGGAGGATTCAGCTAGGTTACATTCTTCTTTCAATGCCTTTTCCAATGGTGCCTCTTTAACCACTTTTCTAATCTCATTTATTGGAAATTTTCCTATTTAAATTTTCTACCTCAGGAGTCAAATTTGGTGAATTATATTATTATATAATACGAAATCACCCCCTCCTCCTAGGGTTTTAAATCTATTACCATAGGAGATGGATGTAGAAATTTTTAGAAAGTTTTTTATTTCTTCTGTATCAGTGTCATTTCCTTTCTTATTTCTAATCTTGGGTGTCTTTACTCTTCCTCTTTTTTTACAATCAGTCTCAAAAAGAGTTGACTTAGTTTGTTGGCCTTTGCGAAGATCCAGCTTTTGAATGTGTTTATCTTTCATGCTATTTGTCCCTAATTCATTATTTATTTGTTGAACACATAAATGCCAGTTATCAATAAACAGGTGGGTTGAAGACCACTGGGGAGAATATGTGTTGAGTGAGAATGGTGAAGCCCTCTTAAGAACACCAATATCTTAAGAGCTGAACAAAAAAAAGCACAAAGATTTCAAAGACTCAATCTGATAAGTGGGAGAAAAACCAGAAACTAGAGAACACAAGGTCACAGAAACCAAGATAAAAGTGCTTCACAATGGGGAACATTGTCAACAGTTCCAAACGTTGCCCAGCAGGGGATCTCTTGCCAGAGGACTTAGACATGTCCATTGCTAATGCCTGCAAGTAGGTTGCAGATGGTCCTTGCAAAAGTAGTTTTATGGTTTTATGGACTGACAAGAAAAAAAGTCAGATTTCAGTTGGTAAAAGAGTAAGAGAAAGGTGAGGAAATGAAGATAATAGTCACAGATAACTCAAAAGACCTCTGGCTGAGTGCTTGAGGAAGGAGAACAGGGACAGGACATGGAAAAGCTAGGTTTAGGGTGGAGAGGCATTTTTATAAAGATGTAAAAGGTTCAAGCACATTTAAATGTTGACAGGAAGCAGCCAGTAAAGAGTTAGGTGGGAGATAAACAGGGAAAAGCAATGCAGAGCACAAAGGCAGTAATGGACTCATATAAGAGGGAATCATATTTTCCTGTTTTATAAGATGTCTGGGGGTGAATGTGGGTAAACCCTCTTTTGTTGACCTGATGAAATGAAGTCATGGAACTTGGACGCTAGTTCCTCTGGGAAGTATCTTGGCAGAGTTATTTGCTGAAAGCAAGTAGGAAAGTGGAGGTTGCAGGCGTCTGAAAGTAGAGAAACACTGACACCGTCTCGGGAAGTCCTGGGAGAAAGACCCAGCTTGGGAACTGTGGAAGAATTTATTGGTCATGTCAAGAGCCTAGCTGAGTTGAAAGTCACATGGTACGAAGGCACCACGCACGGGAATGAGGCAAACAGACGGGTCTAGGTGATAACCAGTGTTTGTGGGGGATCCTCAAGCCCTGCCCTGTGTCACTCAAAGCCTCCTCTTCCAGCTTCGCTGTGGGAAGACAGGAAATAAGCCTGTGTTAGACTTCCTGTAACAAACTCTCTTCCCACCTCTCAGGCCTACCTCCACATTAGACAGTAAAGGAGTGAATGGACCTGGGGTCTGTTTGCTCTTACTCAGGAGCAAGTCTTCCCAGACAGCACAGAGATAAGTGCCTGCTATCAGAACTGCCAAGACCAGGGTGCACTAGAGATAAGAGAGAGTATGGCCTGATGTGGGTCTTATAACACAAAACCCACAATCCACTTTTAGGAGAAGGGAATGGTATCAACTCCAGTATTCTTGCCTGGAGAATTCCATGGACAGAGAAGCCCGGCAGGCTACAGTCCATAGGGTCGCAAAAAGTCAGACAAGACTAAGAGACTAACAACTACACTTTTCAAGAGACTCAAAGCAGAATAAACTCAGACATTCTAGTGCTTTAAAGCGTATCTCAAATACATGCATCCCTATGTTCATAGCAGCACTATTTACAATAGCCAAGACATGGAAGCAGCTTAACTATCCATCAACAGAGGAATGAATAAAAAAGGTATACATACATGCAATGGAATATTACTCAGCCATAAAAAAAGAATGAAATAATACCATTTGCAACAAGATGAATGGACCTAGGGATCATTGTACTAAGTGAAGTCAGTCAGAAAAAGACAAATACAATACAATATCACTTATATGTGAAATCTAAAATATGACACAAATGAACTTATCTATGAAACAGAAACAGACTCACAGACATAGAGAACAAACTAGTGGTTGCCAAGTGGGAGGAGGGGTAGGGGAGGGGTGGAGTAGGAATTTGGGATGAACAGATGTAAACTATTATATATAGGATAGATAAACAACAATGTCCTACTGTACAGCACAGGGAACTATATTCCATGTCTTCTGATAAACTGTAATGGAAAAAATGTGTAAAGAGTATCTCAGTTAGCAAGTAGTTACATCTATTTATCATCTATCTATCTACCCACACATCTACCTCACAATGTCTTTTATTAGCTCCTAACTTCCCTCAGAATAAGAATCACATGATCCTCAACCAGCCAACCTCTTGAGCAGTATTTTAAAAACTGTGGCATTTTAAAATCACATGAGAATGTCTCCCAAAACATGGTCTTGGACCGACTGAATTAGATCCCTGGAATTTTTTTAAAAATTCATTTAAAATCCTCCATAAGAATTTCCAGGGATGCTACAAAGGCAGATACCTGGACTGGATCTCAAATCTTCTAATTCGGAATCTGGGTCATACACAGAGTACTCTAAGAAATATCCTGGGGCATTTTTAATGTGTTATTAAGGAGTAATTCATTTGTGATTTTGATGCACATCGAGATAAAGCAGGCTTTTCTATCTACACTGGTTTACCTGTTGAGCTTCTGCATAAATTTTATTTTGCACAAGGACTACTTAAATGAAAGTTTTAGTCACTCAGTCACTCTTGGTGACCCCTGTGAACAGTAGCTTGCCAGGCTCCTCCGTCCATGGGATTCTCCAGGCAAGAATACTGGAGTGGATAACCATTTCTTTCTCCAGGGGATCGTCCCAAGCCAGGATTGAACCTGCATGTCCTACACTGCAGGCAGATTCTTTACCACTGAGCCACCAAGGAAGCCCTGCTTGAAAGACAAGGGATGCTAATTGCTCTGAAGCACCCAACAGGGGAATTCAGTGTGGGATGGGGTAAAAATGAGGAGAAATCACCAAACCTTTAGAAGAGTAAAGCCAAACAGACATGGAGGCCAGCAGAGCCGGCACATGGTGCTCAGACATCTGACGAAGTCTAAGTGGGGATCAAGAGTTGTTTTATAGTTCTCAGGGTCAGCGCCCAAAGGTTTTAGCCAAGCAGCAGGTTTGGAGCATTTTGGAGGCCTTTAATGAGCTGTCCTAACAGAGCTGAAAAGATGAATTAGGGTCCTGCTGGGTCCCTCTGAGGGTCTGTGCTGTTGTGCTATTTGCTCAGTCGTGCTTGACTCTTTTCAACCCCATGGACACAGCCCACCAGCCTGCTCTGTCCATGGGATTCTCCAGGTAAGAATACTGGAGTGGGTTGCCTTGCCCTCCTCCAGGGGAGCTTCCAGACCCGGGGATCAAACCCAGGTCTCTTACTTTTCAGGCAGATTATTCACCATCTGAGCCACAAGGGAAAGCCTTGAAGGTCTGTATTTGTGTCCATGACATACCTAGGCTGCCCTGATCCTCACCAGAGTCCCACTGAGCTGAGGGAAGAGCACAGAAAGAAGCCTGAAGCTGGTGTCTGTCCTGCTCTAAGTCTCATATCCTCATCTCTAAAGCAAGGGGGTGGACCCACGGTCTCCCTGTACTCCTGCCCGGGGCAGCTTTCTAAGCCTGTGGAAAAACTTCCAGCCCATCCGAGACCTGAGCATCCGTGGATCCCATGTGGGTTTAAGAGCAAAGACCTTTCTGAGTTCATGGAAATCAGAGTAATAACTGGTTAGCTACCTTTTAGAAGTAGAGGGACTTCCCTGGTCGTCCAGTGGTTAAGAGTCTGACTTGCAAAGCAAGGGACCCAGGTTCCATCCCAATCAGGGAACTAAGCGCCCACATGCTACAGAGCAACTAAGCCTGTGAGCCACAATTGCTGAGCTTGTGCTCGCCAGAGCCCACGACCCAACCAAAGGTCCGGCACGACGCAGCGAAGATCCTGCATGCAGTAACTAAGACCAAATGCAGCAAATAGATAAGTAAATAGTTAAAAAAAATAAGATACATCTTAAAGAGAACAAAACTAAAAAAAAAGAAGAAGTACTATAACAACCTGTCACTCAGTCGTGTCCACGTCTTAGTGACCCCATGGACTATACAGTCCACGGAATTCTCCAGGCCAGAATACCGAAGTGGGTAGCCTTTCCTTTCTCTAGGGGATCTTCCCAACCCAGGGGTTGAACCCAGGTCTCCCACACTGTGGGTGGATTCTTTACCAGCTGAGCCACAAGGGAAGCCCAGGAATGCTGTCATGAGTAGCCTATCACTTTTCCAGCAGATCTTCCCGACCCAGGAATCAAATCAGGGTCTCCTGCATTGCAGGTGGATTCTTTACCAATTGAGCTATCAGGGAAGCCCTAGAGGGGTGGGAAAGTGTGGGAAGTGGGAGGGAGGTGCAAGAGGGAGGGAACATATGCACACCTATGGCCAATTCATGCTGATGTATGGCAGAAATCAATCCAATATTATAAAGCAATTATCCTTTCATTAAAAATAAAAAAGAAGAAGATGAGTAGAGTCTCAAGGATGAAACAATGTTTGTAGTCTTGCCTCCATGCGTGATTCACTTAGGAAAAGATGACTGCTTTC